>JBBPLC010000289.1:0-27767 GCA_038089535.1 Hemileccinum rubropunctum | reverse complement strand
CACACAACCTTCAATCCTTTTTCCCTCTTCCTCTTTCTCCTTTTCTTTCCCCCCCCCCCCCCCCCCCCCCCCCAACTTGGTGAGTTCATCAGCTCATCTTATGATGACTTGGGTTGACCCATCAATGGGCCATCATCAAGCAGGATGTCATATGGAATATCTACTGTGACCTGTTAGATCTTGTGTGTAAGTGTGAAGGATTGCAGGGTGTCCTTAGCACTATGGAGGATATTCAATTGGATCCTGCTCATCCTGCCTTGATCCCGGGCCTAGAAGATCTACAATCATCTACCCGAGCCAGTAGATGATTATTTAGGTGGAATCCGAAATGGTTTGGGCCCTGGTATGTACTCCTCCAATCTAATGCAGCTATTCACCATCATGCAGAGATAGACACTCTTGATGACACCAACATACCCCTTGATGCTGAGCCAGTACTATGTGTCGATCAGTTCACATCCAACAAAGACAAGATTGACAAGATTGATAATAACTTGTGATTTATCATTGGCACATTTTCTTGGACATGTCTTGTAGTGTCGTATGTATATGTACATGATCTCGTATGCACGGTTGCCAATGACTATGTACGGGTGGTGTTCGGTGTCCCACCTGTGCCGTTTTTCAAATTTGTTGTGCCGCTTTTCAAATGTAGTACACCGATTCCTAAATCTAGAGTGCCAAGGTTGATTGATTCATCCCAGATCAAAAAACAAGGCGCGAGCGTCCAACGTTCCATAGGCAACTGATCGATGGTGACCGCAATAATTGCCAAAGTGTGGAAACCTAAAGGGAAGGAGCACAAGGAATCAAAGTCCTCGAAGGATGCACACCGCCGGCGCGATAGATGGAAGCGAGCTGGATGCTGCTGGAGGCCTCAATAATGAGGCAGAAGCAATTTCAACCTTGTCATACGCTACCCTCGTGCACTTGGACATGTCCGACTCATCCTCCGCGGTCGAGCTGTATGACAGCGGCGACTCCTGTCAGGCTGGGCGACTTTACCCTATGACCATGGCCATGCACTGGCACTGGGTCCGAGTCGTGGTGCTCCTTTGACGTTTCCGGGCCACAGGTTCTTCAGTAAATCGGGTAATGGTCAGGACCACGAAGGACTGCGTGGGATCGTCGGCTAGCACTAACCGATTCCCTGAAGTTGTCACCTTATTGGGGTGTCCAGGTCCATTTTGACGATCATTGGGGGCATGCCGCGGCGAAACACATACTCAGTGAAACCAAAGTTGACCAAAAATTTCTATTAATTCCTAATATTCCGCTTAACCGGACTCATCTCGATACATCCTGCGGTCAACGTGTCGTTGCAAGCACCCGGATCGCCCACCACCGAGTCCTTTTTCTCTGAGGTCGCCACTGCGTTATTGTCATTGTGGACATCATTTTCTGGTCCTATTGCAGTCCGCGTTCCTTTGATAAAAGTAGGACACACAGAGAATTTCAACCAACAGGAGTCCGAGAACAAACAGGAACGCGGCCGCACGTCCATTGTACTCCTGCGAGCCTCCATGGGTAGCTTCCACGGATGTCTCGATCGAGTAGAGCGCTGCAAGCCCGATTGCAGAACCTAGTTCGAGAGCTCCGTTGAAGATTGCACTTACTGTCCCTGCCATGGACGGCGGCGCAGCCTGAAAGATAGCGATACTGCGGAATCATAATTATTAGACCTGACGTCGTTAATGTGAATAATCTCACTTACTTTGTGTGAGTGTACGTCAACATTGTACCAGCACTTCCGAGAGTGAAAGCAGGAAATACATAGAACCAGTAGTGCTCTGGCCGACCACCACCTATAACAAGTAGGGCTGTAGCTACAGCCGTCATAGAAAACCCAGCGATGATGATCCATTTCGAGTCGATGGCTCTAGACAACGCGCCGGTGAAGCCCACCGCAAGGGCAGCCACACCGATTGGGAACCTAAGGGACTGTTGGGCGCTGATTTACACGCTCGGAGAGGGTGCTTACATGTGAACTGCGGCTGAAACAACGGTCCAGTGAAAAACGTCTTGCCACAGACTCATAAAAATGAGGAAGATCGCATTCCACCAAAAGAGCAGCAACAGCGCTGAACCAAAGAGAACCGAAAAGTTGGTATAGAACCATGTGCAAGGGGGGCTAGTCAAGAAACAGTGAACACATGCTCACGGGTAAGAGGCGTGACATACATTGCTGCCCTTTCAATCGGGATTACAGTTTCCCAGTAGAAGAACCCGACAATGAGCAATATCGAAACGATCAATGGAGTGAGAACTCCTGGGATGTCCCAGCCATCTACTGATCCAAAAGTCACCGCATAAACGAAAAGAATGAGTGCAACTGACGGCATTGAATTAGTAGTACATAGGAAATATTGTCTGAGAGACGATGCACACCTGTTAAAATCGAAATACCAACTAGATCAAGACTCTTCCATTTCGCATTGGCCGTGTCGGGCCCATCCATAGACTTTGCAATTTCCGGAGGGATTATGAACAGACAACCCAAGGCAACTGAAAGGGCGATGATCGCAGGACACCAAAAAACCCAACGGTAAGAGACATATTGGACAAGAACTGCTCCGATGAAAGTTCCGAGTACTGCATATGTCACGTTGTTGTTTGCAGACACCAAAAATGTAACGCCAGCACATACTGTCTGCAATTACACCACACACCCCATATATACCGATTGCCCGAGCCTGTTCAGCGGGCTCGGGGAAAACACGCACCAAGAGTGTGAGAGCGGAAGGGATTGTCATCGCAGACGCTGTGACGCATGTCAGTTAGACGCAACGTCGTGTAGATTTTACTACTTACCAATGCCCATGAGCGCTCTTAACACAATCAGCGCAATCTTGTTGTTCGCAAAGCCAGCACAGAGAGAAAAAATGCCCAGAAGAGAAAGGCCTGTTATGAAGACCTTTTCTAACGTTCGCCGAATAAGCTACCGGTAGAACATTGGCGCTGATCTTACTTGAGTTATACAAGTCGCTTATCTGACCGCTCTATGAAGGGTCGGATCATGTCACGGGTGAGAAAGTGAAGAGACATACGACCAAGAGAAAAGAAGCAAATGTGAGCTGAAAGGCACTTGTTATCCAAACAGACTGACTCTGCGTAACATCCACAGAGCTCTCGAGAGCAGGTATCGCGGGGAAAAGTGCTGCATTGTTGAAAGCATCCAAGAATTCTGCGAAACAGAAACTGAACAAAAGAATCAATTTGCGTGCTGATGAAAGTCGCTCTGGCTGCTAATCAACCAATGTTCCGGCAGACGGGATTGAATTACCTAGTAACATGCTGAGGTCTGGAGCCCTAGAAGCAGAAAAATTGCAGTCAAACGAGTGTGCCTGCGGCAAAGGAAATATTTGCTTTCTCCCGACCCAGTGCCAATTGATTGATCGTTTTTATATGGATAGTGGTGCAGTGATTTCTGTGCGTCCATCACCGATGTAATATCTGCATGCGAGTGCATAGTATGAAATCAAGGGTTGGACATCTGGGAACTACGGAGAGTGACAGACCTGATCCGAATGGTAGGTACACTCCGTTAGGGGCTGAGATCTGAGGGACGGACCAAGTAGGATAGTAGCATGTGGACTTCTGCCCCAGACGGTAGGATGACATCACTTTATGATGAAAATGCGCAGTTTTTATATATGAGGATCCGAACCCGTGAACCCGTAACTTGACACTGTTTTACGGGCGATGTTCCTCAAGCTGGGCGAGAAGGATCCGATTTGATCAAAACCAGAAATTCTCACTTTAACAAAATGTCACCGCTTCCCTGGCAACTGGGGTCAGTATTCTTTTTTTCTCGCTGGAGCAAAGAACCCACCCAATTCATGGAGTAGTAGCCTGAGCAGTATCGTTGTCATGGCAGGTCACGCTTTCATCATAGTTTAACCACACTGGAAACCTACCTCCGATTTGCAAATTATGAATCTCGTCCCATTCTATGGGAGACACAACCGCATCTTCCATGAAATATGTGTAAGGCTTTTTTATGTCAATAAACAGAGAGCGAGGACAAACTGTAAAGGGGTGTGTAAATGCTACTCCGAGTCAGTAAAGTAGGATGTACTAGTATATAGTATTGTTTACCTTCAGTAGAGTACGTGAGTCTGAGACTGGTGCGTGCGGGCGCATCAGCAAATTTCATGCTCCAGGAGTCTTTGACTCAAGTCTGTCAAAGACGGTACAGACCTAAAGACACCAAAGATGGAATACTTTTTCCAGTTGTGTCCCACCTGCCACGGACCACCAAAATCTGTGGTGTCTTGCCACAGACACCGAAGTACGTAGCGAAGTTGGCTAGGCAATCTGCAGGCTACAGATAGGTTCGGGATCCACACAGACTCGATACACCAGAACATCAGCCCTGAGTCATAGTCCCACTGGCATAACCGACTTGGAGTGATTTTGTTCCCCATGCACACTACCAGCAAGGCTTAGGAGAGGCGAGGCGGGAATAGATATCATACCACCCTCCCGGACAGAGTCGAGCCTATCTTGTGCTCCAGACCAGGTCATTCGAGATTTGTTCTTGAGACGCACCAAAAACATGATTCGGCTGAAAAGTTCGGTCGGTCTCGAGTACAAGAAAAGCATCCACGTAGTTCGCGTACAGCTGCCAGTGTGCGACATTGCTCACGTTCGTGTCTGAGTTGTCGTGGCAGTGGTAGGCAGAGTTGCAGCCGAAAAGACTAACTTTTCGAGGTCCAATGGACACGCCGGACGAGTGTTGCCAGCACGGCACCACCAGCCTGAGTGGAAGCAGAGACTTGCCAGTGAGGCCTATCATACTGTCGATTATACAGCGAAGTGGCTGTCAGTTGAAGAATTCATTGTCAATATCAGAAGTCGTTATGGTGAACTCAAAGGTCATGACGAGGCACTGGTGCGACTGACCCATGATCCATGCTACCACACCGTATGACGTGGCCAGGTTATCGATTACTAAGCCGCTTTGTGTACACTGTCACGGTCACTCGTCTTGTTCCGTACATTACGAAGAATGAAAAGTACGCCCGTAACTCACTGCCCGTGATCTGCCGCGGTAGTCCGATGGTACCCGATCATTAATATTGACATGCTACCTTTTCGACTCAGAGTCCTGCTTCTCATTCGTCCCTCACCAAGACCCTCGGCAGAATCCGACACAAGACGTTATTGAAGCGGTGACTTAGTCTCATAGACCGATCTGGTCACCAGACTAGCGGTGACTTTGGTTCAAGGAGTGCGAAAGTCCGGTGCTAATTGATTCCTTCTTGCGAAACAGGGGCCCCAAGTGGCATGTTCAGACCGTCATATATGGAAAACGCGTCACTGAGATATTATCGCTGCTCGTCCACCTAGCGGACCACGGTCGCTTCAAATCCGAGTTGCGGCCAATGCCTTCGTCGTCACTCTTAATGATCGGCTTCCTGGTTCTGATGGTCAAAAGAAACCAGGCCGTTGCGTCCTCCGACCCAAATAGAGCATCCCTGCTGTTGGGATAATGTCTGTCATTTCCGATATCTAACCCTTGACTTCCTACTATCGCTCAAACCGCACATGAATCGGGTGACGGACGCACAAAAATGATTGTCTTGGCATCCTTATAGAGATGGGCAATCGACTCAAGAGAAAGTAAATAATTACCCCTCCCACAGGTGTACTCGTCCGACTGCAGCTTCTCAACTCCCAGTCCTTCAGCCTCCAGCATGTCGACGGAAAACACAACCTTGTCCGCCGACACGCTAGTCGATAGACAAGAGCGGCTTTCGTTGGCACACAAATTGGTTCTATTGTTCACTTTCTGTTTCGCAGAGTTCTTGGATGCTTTCAACAATGCAGCACTTTTCCCTGCAGTCCCTGCTCTCGAGAGCTCTGTGAATATAACGGAGAGTCAGTCTGCTTGGATCATGTGTGCCTTTCAGCTCACATTTGCTTCTTTTCTCTTGGTTGTATGTCTCTTCACTTTCTCACCCGTGAAATGACTCGACTCCTCGTAGAGCGGACGCATAAGCGACCTGTATAATGCCAGTAAGTTCAACACCAATGTTCTACCGGCAGTTTACTCAGCGAACATCAGAAAAGATCTTCATAACAGGCCTTTCTCTTCTGGGCATTTTTTCTCTTTGTGCTGGCTTTGCGAACAACAGGATTGCACTGGTTGTGCTAAGAGCCGTCATGGGCATCGGCAAGTAAAAAAATTTATACGATGTTGTATCTGCTAACATGTATGACAGCGTCTGCGATGACAATCCCTTCCGCTCTCACGCTCTTGGTGCGTGTTTTCCCCGAACCTGTTGAACAGGCTCGGGCGATCAGTGCATTTGGGGTCTGTGGTGCAATTGCAGACAGTACGTGCTGTCGTGATATATTTTTTGTCTCTGCGAACAACAACGTGGCATGGGCAGTACTCGGGTTTTTCATTGGAGCAGTCCTTGTCCAATATGTCTCTTACCGTTGGGTTTTCTGGTGTCCTGCGATTGTCACCCTTTCAATTTCCTTGGGTTGTCTGTTCATAATCCCTCCGGAAATTGCAAAGTCTATGGATGGGCCCGACACGGCCAATGCGAAATGGAAGAGTCTTGATCTAGTTGGTATTTCGATTTTAACAGGTGTGTCTCACGCTCAGAAAATAGACACGCACACACTACTAATTTGACACCGTCAGTTGCACTCATTCTTTTCATTTATGCGGTGACGTCTGGATCAGTGGGTGGCTGGGACACCCCAAGAGTCCTCACTCTGTTAATCGTTTCGATGCTGCTTATTGTCGGGTTCTTCTATTGGGAAACTGTAATCCCAATTGAGAGGGCAGCGATGTTTGTCACGCCTCTCATTCGTAACCATCTGTTCATTATTCCCGGATTAGACCCCCTCGCACATGGTTCTACACCAATTTTTCAGTCCTCTTTGGTTCTGCGCTGTTGCCGTTCTTCTGGTGGAATGCGATTTTCCTCTTTTTCACGACTCTGTGGCAAGATGTTTTTCACTGGACAGTCGTCTCAGCCGCTGTTCACATGTAAACATCCTCTCTGAACATGCAAACTATCATCTAACAGTCTCTTAGGTTCCCACTTGGTGTGGCTGCCCTTACGATGGGCTTCACAGGGGCGCTGTCCCGAGCCATCAGCCCGAAATGGATCATCATCACTGGGTTTTCTATGGCAGCTGTGTCTACGGTCTTGCTTGCTGTAGGTGGCGGTCGGCCAGAACACTACTGGCTCTATGTATTTCCTGCTTTCACTCTCGGCAGTGCTGGAATGATGTTGGCATATACTCACACAAAGTGAGTTGGATCAGTCATGGTACTAACAGCTTCACATCTGATAAGTATGATTTCACAGTATTGCTATCTTTCAGGCTGCACCACCATCCATGGCGGGAACAGTAGCCGCGATCTTCAACGGAGCCCTCCAATTCGGTTCTGCGATCGGGCTTGCAGCAGTTTACTCGATCAAGATATCCGTGGAGGCTACCCATGGTAGTGCGCAGGAGTACAATGGACGTGCTGCCGCGCTCTTTTTTATTCTTGGAGTCCTGTTGGTCGAGATCGTTTCAGTGTCGTACTTTTACCAGAGGAGCACAGGCTGCGCGTTATCGACGCAACCTGAAACTGATGGCCGTATTAACAATAGTTCCCCGGTAGAGGAAAAGGTTTCTCGTGCATGATTCGGGTACAATACATTGGGACGTACTGCACAACCATCGGGGTAGCTCTCGCTATGTAATTAGTAGTGTAGTTCCGAGTTCGGTTAGCGAAAATCTTTCCGCATCAATACAAGTACCAAATTAAGATGTTTTTGAAATTTCGCAAGTTTCCCTGTGCATGACCTAGCACAAGGACAACACGAACCCGTTCACCCTGACGACAGCATGAGCCCACACACCACAAGGCGCCGCCTACTACATCACGAGCTTACTCCATGCCTTTTGGTGGGCGGTACCTACGATTCCATGTTTAAACCGACCCCCCAGTGCACTGTGTAGGTACAGCCGCCAGCAGTCCACTTTCCCTGGCTCCATCTGATGTAGCACCCCCACCACACCTGTACTAGTAAACAAGACATTATAATTACGCGCATGGACTGTCCCGACGAGTCGTGCAATACATCCTAATATACTGTTATTGCTGCACCCGAATCACGCACGAGAGACCTTGTCATCCAGGACACCATTGTTATTGCCGTCATCAGTTTCAGGTTGCGATGTGCGGCCCCTGCTCCTCTGGTAAAAGTAAGATACTGAAACAATTTCGACGAACAGAATTCCAAGAATAAACAAGAACGCGGCAGCACGTCCATTGTACTCCTGCGCACCACCATGGGTAGCCTCCACGGATATCTTGATCGAGTAAACTGCTGCAAGCCCGATAGCAGCACCAAACTGGAGGGCTCCGTTGAAGATCGCGGCTACTGTTCCCGCCATGGATGGTGGTGCAGCCTGAAAGATAGCAATACTGTGAAATCATACTTATCAGATGTGAAGCTGTTAGTACCATGACTGATCCAACTCACTTTGTGTGAGTATATGCCAACATCATTCCAGCACTGCCGAGAGTGAAAGCAGGAAATACATAGAGCCAGTAGTGTTCTGGCCGACCACCACCTACAGCAAGCAAGACCGTAGACACAGCTGCCATAGAAAACCCAGTGATGATGATCCATTTTGGGCTGATGACTCTGGATAGCGCCCCTGTGAAGCCCACCACATGGGCAGCCACACCGATTGGGAACCTAAGGGACTGTTAGGTGCTGATTTACACGCTCGGTGGGTGCTTACATGTGAATCGCGGCTGAGACGACTGTCCAGTGAAAAACATCTTGCCACAGAGTCGTGAAAAAGAGGAAAATAGCGTTCCACCAAAACCATGGCAACAGGGCTGAACCAAAGAGGACCGAAAAATTGGTGTAGAACCATGTGCGAGGGGGTCTAATCCGGGGACGATGAACGCATGCTTACGGGTAAGAGGTGTGATATACATTGCTGCCTTTTGAATTGGGATTACAGTTTCCCAACAGAAGAACCCGACAATAAGCAGCATCGAAACGATGAATGGAGTGAGAACTCTTGGGGTGTCCCAGCCATTCACTGATCCAGACGTCACCGCATAAATGAAAAGAATGAGTGCAACTGACGGTGTCAAAATTAGTAGTGTGTGCATGTCTATTTTATGAGCATGAGACATACCTGTTAAAATCGAAATACCAACTAGATCAAGATTTTTCCATTTCGCATTGGCCGTGTCGGGCCAATCCCTAGACTTTGCAATTTCCGCAGGGACTATGAACAGACAACCCAAGGATACTGAAAGGGCGATGATCGCAGGACCCCAGAAAACCCAACGGTAAGAGACATATTGGACAAGGACTGCTCCAATGAAAAACCCGAGTACTGCACATGTCATGTTGTTCGAAGAGACCAAAAAAAATACGACGGCAAGACCTACTGTTTGCAATTGCACCACACCCCCCAAATGCACCGATCGCCCGAGACTGTTCAACAGGTTCTGGGAAAACGCGCACCAAGAGTGTGAGAGCGGAAGGGATTGTCATCGCAGATGCTGCGACGCATGTTAGTAGACGCAACGTCGTATAGGTTCTTACTACTAACCGATGCCCATCAGAGCTCTTAACACAATAATCGCAATCTTGTTGTTCGCAAGGCCAGCACAGAGAGAAAAAATGCCCAGAAGAGACAGGCCCGTTATAAATACCTTCTCTAAGGCCTACTGAATAAACCGTCGGGTAAAACACTGGCGCTGAACTTACTGGCATTATATAAATCGCTTATTCGTCCGCTCTTTGAATATGTGTCAGATCATGTTGTGACTGACGAGCGAGAAGGTTATAAGACATACGATTAAGAGAAACGAAGCAAATGTGAGATGAAAGGCACTCATGATCCAAGCAGACTGACTCTCCGTTATATTCACAGAGCTCTCGAGAGCAGGTATTGCAGGGAAAATTGCTGCATTGTTAAAAGTATCCAAGAACTCTGCGAAACAGAAAATGAACAATAGAACCAATTTGCGTGCCAACGAAAGCCGCTCTTGTCTATCGACTGGTGTGTCGGCGGACAAGGTTGTGTTATGTGTTGACATGCTGGAGGCTGAAGGGCTGGAAATAGAGAAATTGCAGTCGGACGAGTGCGCCTGTTGGAGGGGTAAATATTTCTCTTGAGTCGATTGCCCACCTCCACAAGGATGCCAGGACAATCGTTTTTGTGTCCGCATGTCCGCGGTTTTGAGCGAATAGTAAGAAGGCAAGGGTTAGATATCGGAAATGACAAACATTATCCAAACAGCAGCGATATTCCATTTGGGTCGGAGGATGCGATGGCCTGGTTTCTTTTTGACCAGGAAGCCGATCATTAAGAGTGACGACGAAGACATTGGCCGCGACTCGGATTCGAAGCGACTGCGATCCGCTGGGTAGACGAGTAGCGATAGTATCTCAGTGACGCGTTTTCCGTATATGAGGCCTGAACACGCCACTTGGGGCCCGTTTCGCAAGAAGGAATTAATTAGCGTCGGACTTTCTCACTCCTTGAGTCAAACTGTTGGTGAGGGACGAATGAAAAAGAGGACTCGAAAGGGTGGCATGTCCTCGGACTACTGCGGCAGATCACGGTCAGTGTTACGGGCGTAGTACGGGCGTACTCTTCATTATTTATAATGTATTACGGACAAGACGATTGCAAGTGCGACGGTGCGTCCGAGTTGCAAAGTTGAAGTTCGACAGCAAGCGGCTGAGTAATCGATACTGTGTCCAACTTGAATGTCCGAGTCGCTGCTTGTATCCGTTCGAGGTCGACAGGGAACGATATCTCTGTTCTTTCAAGTCTTTTTCTGCGACTCGGAGCGGAGAACTCTACCTTGCGTTGTGTAAATCAAGCTGACTGAGTCCGTCGGAAGGACTAGCTCTATACCGTGCCAGTGTTCCTGGTGCGGTGTTTAATTCGATTGATGGTCAACGCACTCCAGTTTGCCTTTCTGGAATACAGCTTGAGCTACTTGTACTAGTCTCGCAGAACCGGTCAGCCCCCAACTGCAACTAGCTCATATGCTGGTTGAGTGGTCTTGCAGGTTGCAGGAAATCGGCCATCATGCAGAGCGTCGCAGAAAAGTATGCAATTCAAAACCGAATAGCAGCAAGCCTCTTCCTTGTGTCACGCCCTTGATGCGGACGCCGCCCCATCCCAACCAAGGTCCTGCTAGAGCAAGCCTGTAGGCTGCTCCAGGAGCCAATTGCATTCTCCACGGGTTCCTTTCCACATCCGATCCCGATGGTTGTCCACTCACTCGACGAGATCTTGTTTAGCAGATCCGCCTGCCATTTACCAAGTAAGAAACAGGACACAATGCCGCCTGTGCCCACGCCTCGACTCATGCGTGCTAAAGAACCAGGAATGATCACGCCGGCGGTCGATGATCACGTCGAGCTGGTTGAGCAGCTAGCGGCGATGGGATTTAGCCGTAGCCAAGCAGTAGCACTTGCAGCACATGATTATGACTTCCAAAAAGCACTGAACAGTTTGTTGGGTGCGTAACGAGTGGTCACGATGCGCCATTATATTTTATCAGTCATTTGTTTGTCTCCCGCTTATTTTTTTTTTCTGTTTCAGGAGGTGGATGTCCACTAATTTGTCTGGAATGCATACTCACGGTCATACGAATTCTGTCTTGTTGATGTTGATTTTTCCATCTTCTTTTTACGCCATTTATCTTCATGAATGGATCTCCCAGTCTTTCCCAAACTTAAATCGCACAGGATGGATAAGAATTACGCCATGCATGTTTGATCGTTTTGCCGTTGATCACGTTGCTTGCTGAGTTGACCCTTGTACGCGGATTCACACGCGAATTCGGTGCACTCCAAATCCATTTTCCCGATTATAAGAATTGCGGGCTCCGGACTGACATCTGGGCAGTGAAGCGTTGAACCTGGGACGAATCATTCACAGAGAACAAGAGCTGGTTGGAACGAGGTATGGTCCTTGAAAGGCTGAGAATCAACAGGTTGAAAAAGAGATCAAGGGGCGATGTTTACACTGTTGGGGACTCAGTCATGAAACGGCAGTTCATCCATCTCACCCAGCTATTTACACTTAGTCTCAGGCTGGTGACTTTAAACTCCCTTTAGCTTCCTCCACAATGTATCTGTTCCGTTTCCTCCGCTCGTCCAATCCAGCCCGCATCTCATGCCTGTATTCGATATCGTCTTCACGGGGTCGTGTGGCGGCCTTGATGAAACCAATCTGTTGGTTTATGTCTCCAGTCTCCTAATCATGTCAAATACTTTTTTTCCTTGCTCGTTTTCACTACAGATTTGGTCGAACAGTGCAATGTCTCTTGAGATAATGGCATCGTTGCACTTGAAGCCTTGAAGCAGGTGCGTCACGTCCGCTCCATGATGCGCGTTTGTCGAGCTTGAAGCTTGAACCGTCACACATCCAAGTGTCCGGGCATGATGCGCTCAAACAAATCATGAAACGGAACCCCAACATCTTTCACGAGCGTCCCGCAGACGAAGATCCTTCGAAAAAGATTACGCCCTGCAAGATATACTCCAACGTAAGTATATGGTTTTTTTTTCTCCAGCTATATGGTGAATTCTTCATTCTATTTTATTTCTCGGAACGACGTCGAAATCAGGTGCCTTCTCACGCACGTGCATCTGGACGATATCAGCTCTCTGGTCATAGCTGCAGGCACGTTCGAAGGCGGTGGAAAATGAATATATGGTTCCCCGCAAACGCTCAAAGATCTGGAGACGGTGTTCTGCGATCGTGTATGCCCCATAGTTCGCCCGTTGCGACGGAAAGCAAGTCCTCAAGGCTTTCTCGTCCACTTACCCCTTGACATGTTGTATTTGGATGCTCTTAATACGATCCCAGTCTGGAGAAGGTTCGCTCAATGTTTAAATCAACCATATTTGTCTTCTACTGTGGAAATTCCAGTTCGACACATCCTATGTTGTCAAGGATCTTTGCTCTGTATTAGTGAATCAACAATAGCGATCTTGGATTCGATATCAAAACCGATGGAACAGTTCGCGTTTATTGCACTTCATTCTGCGATTTCCTCACCACTTCTCATCGATTTCGACAATGTGGACCTTGTTCTCAACAGGTATATGGGGCACTTCTTCGAGGAACAACTGGAAAAGATCGGGCCCCGGCACCCGCCGATATGGTGCGCCAAGGATCTGGGGTGACGTTTTAAGCCCAGATGGCGCTGTTCCGTCGCCTGAGTCGAGATACTTTACCTACTAGGCAGAATACGCATGGAACGTAGACCGGAGCTTTAGCATCCACGGCAGGCTTCTTCGACATCACATGCAATAGATTTTCTATGGAGAGTGATTTCTTTGCTTGTGCACATGCGGACGGGGTCGCGCAGATCTGTGAGCTTGCGCGTTGCACAAGACGACCATCATGGCAGAACACGCTACCATTATTACCGCGCTAGAGTTCCTTCTAGGATATATCTCACTGGTCGTGGCAAGCGACCAAGTCATGGTTGTGTTGAGATATGATTGGACGTGATGCAGGACATCGCCTTTTTCCACATGTGTTGACCATCCGAGGCCGTAGTTTGGCCATAGTGGCCCGGGCACCTGTCGAGGCACTGATCATCATTAATGTTCATGAAGATGGTTCCAGGGATCCGTCATATACTAGCGTCGCTCAAGGAGACTCATCATAAAATGAGGGGCGACCCGTAACAATGAGAAATAAAAATACCTCCCCTTCCAACACGTAGATCTGGACGGAAAATCATTCTACTCAGAAGTGGACTTACATCCAATCTGAAAGACACAAATTCCAACTAAAGTTCAGAGTCGCACGCGCCCTCTAGGAACATGTTTCAAAACGTGGATAAGGAGGAGCTGGTAGACTTCATCTGTCATAAGTATACACAAGGACTACTAGTACAAGATATTCGGTAACCGAATTCGGAACTACTGCTAATAGCGAGATTGGCTGGGCCGTCCCGATGAGTCGTCCTAATGTGCTGTACCCGAATCATGCACGAGAGACCTTTTCATCCGGGACATTGTCGTTATCGTCGTCATCAGCTTCAGGTTGCGATGTGCGGTCTGTGCTCCGGTAGAAATAAAACACTGAAACAATTTCGACCAACACGACTCCAAGAAGAAACAAGAAAGCAGCCGCACGGCCAGTGTACTCCTGCGCGCCACCATGGGTAGCCTCCACTGACATTTCGATCGAGTAGAACACTGCAAGTCCGATGGCAGAACCAAACTGGAGAGCTCCGTTGAAGATCGCGCCCACTGTTCCCGCCATGGACGGTGGTGCAGCCTGAAAGATAGCAATACTGTGATATCATAATTATCAGACGTGATGCTGTTAATACGAGTTATCCCACTCACTTTGCGTGAGTATATGTCAACATTACTCCAGCACTGCCGAGAGTGAAAGCAGGGAATACGTAGGGCCAGTAGTGTTCCGGTCGCCCGCCGCCTATAGTAAGTAGGACTGTAGACACAGCTGCCATAGAAAACCCAACGGTGATGATCCATTTTGGGCTGATGGTTCTGGACAGTGCCCCTGTGAAGCTCATCGCAAGGGCAGCCACACCGATTGGGAACCTTGAGGGAGTGTTAGGTGATAATTTACACGCTCGAAGAGCACGTTTACATGTGAACTGCGGCTGAGACAACTGTCCAGTGAAAAACATCTTGCCACAGAGTTGTGAAAACGAGGAAGATCACATTCCACCAAAAGAGCGGCAACAACGTTGAACCACAGAGGACCGAAAAGTTGGTGTAGAACCATGTACGAGGGGGTCTAATCCGGGAACAGTGAACGCATACTCACGGGTAAGAAGTATGACATACATTGCTGCCTTTTCAGTTGGGGTTACAGTTTCCCAATAGAAGAACCCGACAATAAGCAATATCGAAACGATTAATGGAGTGAGAACTCCTGGGGCGTCCCAGCCATCTACTGATCCAGAAGTCACCGCATAAACGAAAAGAATGAGTGCAACTGACGGTATCGAATTAGTAGTACATAGGAATTATTGTCCGAGAGATGATCCACACCTGTTAAAATCGAAATACCAACTAGATCAAGACTCTTCCATTTCGCATTGGCCGTGTCGGGCCCATCAATAGACTTTGCAATTTCCGGAGGGACTATGAATAGACAACCCAAGGATACTGAAAGGGCGATGACCGCGAGTCCCCAGAAAACCCAACGGTAAGAGGCATATTGGATAAGCACTGCTCCGATGAAAAACCCGAGTACTGCACATATCACGTTGTCATTTTCGGAGACGAAAAAAATATAAGGGCAACGCCTACTGTCTGCAATTGCGCCACACCCTCCATATATACCGATCGCCCGAGCCTGTTCAACAGGTTCGGGAAAAACACGCACCAAGAGTGTGAGAGCGGAAGGGATTGTCATCGCAGACGCTGTAACACATGTTAGTAGGCGCAACGTCGCATAACTTCTCACCTACCAATGCCAATAAGGGCTCTTAGCACAATCAGCACAATCTCGTTGTTCGCAAAGCCAGCACAGAGAGAAAAAACGCCCAGAAGAGACAGGCCTGTCATGAAGACCTTTTCTAACGTTCGCTGAATAAGCTGCTTGTAGAACATTGGCGCTGATCTTACTTGAGTTATACAAGTCGCTTATGCGTCCGCTCTATGAAGGGTCGGATCATGTCACGGGTGAGAAAGTGAAGACATACGATCAAGAGAAACGAAGCGGATGTGACCTGAAAGGCACTTATGATCCAAACAGACTGACTTTGTGTAACATCCACGGAACTCTCGAGAGCAGGTATCGCAGGGAAAAGTGCTGCATTGTTGAAAGAATCCAAGAATTCTGCGAAACAGAAAATAAACAATAGAACCAATTTGCGCGCCGACGAAAGCTGCTTTTGTCTATCGACTCGTGTGTCAGCGGACAAGGTTGAGTTATCCGGCGACATGCTGGAGACTGAAGTGCTGGAAGTGGAGAAACTACAATCAGACGAGTGGGTCCGGGCAAATATTTGCTTTCTATCGAGTCGATTGCCCATCTTTATAACAATTCCAGGACAATCGTTTTGGTGCGTCCGTCACCCGGCTCATGTATGGGCATGTCCGCGGTTTGAATGCACAGTAGGAAGTCAGGAGCTAAAGATCAGGAATGCATTAAGAATATTCCATTTGGATCAGAACGAAGGAAAGGACCTGCTGTTGTTAACTATCAGACCACAGAAGCGATCATTAAGGGTGACGGAGAAGGCATTAGCCGCTAAATTCCAAGCGATCGCAGTCCGCCGGGTAGACAAGTGGCGATAGCAACTCAGTGATGTGTTTGCGGTAGATGATGGCTCGGCCACTAGCTTGGTGTCCTGATTCGTAAGTACCGCGATCCGTATAACATATACAGTATCGTACATACAGACTTGAAGCCTCATCCATCGTCGGCTTGTCCCACACGGTCCAGGTCTGTAAACTTGAAAATGATACGTGCCAGCTGTCCTGCCAGTGATTGTCAGTTAACAGCTAGCCGATTCATACCGATCTCCTGATGGGACGCAGTCTCCTTGTCCAACCAATGGTTGTTCTCCAGCTAGTAGTGATGTATGGTGACCAAAGATCTGGGGACGGACGGCGACGTTTAAGTAAGCCAAGCCAAGCCGTTCCGCCGCTTGACTTGAGATACCTTGCTCACTAGGCAGAATACGTATGGAACGTAGACCGGAGGCTCAGCATCCACATCCACTATACAGCGCGTCCATGGCCGTGCATCTGAAACGCATCCCAGGCATCTTCGACATCATATATGGCATATTCTCTGCGGAGAGCAATCTTTGTTTGTGCACATGCAGATGAGGTCGTGCAAGTCTGGGAGCTTCCGTCCACGTTGCACCAGACGACCATCATGACAGGACACGTTGCCATCACCGCGCTAGAGTTCCTTCCAGGATATATCTTGGCACTAGTCGTGAGGTTGTGCGGAGATCATCATGGTGGGTGGAAAGCGGCGATATCATACATCGTGGCTGTCTTCAACCATCCAATATATACGATCTTGAACTTGAAGGAGGCACGATTCGGATGATAGTGTCAGTGATTCGGCTGCATCAAACTTACCGCTAGTATCAATCTATCTGCACCCGCACTTCTAAAGGGTGTCATTACTTGGGATTTGACCCGCTGCTGTCGGCGCCCAGAATGCAACGCTAGTACCGACTGACGTACTGATTCCCCGCTGGCATCTGTGGAGTCCGATACCTACAAAATGAAGTCTCCGAACCCACGGTTGCACCTCAGCCTGTCGTCTCGTCTCGCGCTCGGATGACAATATCATCTGGGACAGATACTTCCGTTCCACGTACTCTGCGGACGACCAAAAAGGCTGGGTTCGTCGCGGGTCACGGAGAATGTTTTAGCTGCCCAACGACCATTGACCGGCTTCGCCGACTGCGATGTAGGCGTTCGAGGACAGGAAGTCACAGCGGCATCGCGAAAGAGGTCGTGACGTGTATCGTGTTCTCAGGGTTTGATCTGCGTGAGTTTACTGTGTTGGGGTTGCTACGTATCGTGCCCGTTGATCGTATTGCTTCTCTCTAGAAACGATGCCAGTGGTTGAGCGATCTGAAGATTGAGTATTGACGTATTTGGTCAACAACACCCCAAGTAAGTGAATTTGAAGACCTCGCGTCGTTGTCACTCGTTGACTTGCATGACCAGATGATGAGTGTGTAAAAGCAGCACAGAGAACGGTGGCATACAGAAAATTCATGGGATATAACTTTAGTTATGGGATGACGGCGACCTTGTTAAAACAAGGTAACGTGATAAATTCGGAGCGCAGCTGATCAGATCATATGAGAAGAGAAAGAAGGGAATATGGCATGTATACAAAGGCTAGAAATACCTCTACCTGCCAAAAGAACTGTCCTCCGAACGTCTACTAGGTGTCTGACTGGAATACGACTACTCGGCGATAGGGCTTATACTGTCCGCGTTGCGTGATTCATTGTATGGATAAGATGCTAGATGAATTTCTTCATCATAGCTGGCACGCGGACGAAGAGCTGAAGGGTCACGACTAGTCGAAACCATATCTGCGGTATACTTGCTACCATCAATACCAAATGCTTGGCCAAAATCCATTCTCTTGTTATTGTTGTTGACTACTGCGGTGTCAGGTCGACGGCCGGAGTTGGTAGAGCGCTTGCCGCGGGTATGGTCGAAGAAAAATTTGAGAGATCCGAAGATTTCCATACAGAAATCCGCTGAAAAGATGTCAGATGCTGGAGACGCAAAGAAAAGACCTTCATACTGAAGTTAATGCTGTGCAAGCTGGTTAGTGGCATGCATTGCGGAAATGAACTGACATACCTATCCCACAACGGGCGCCATATACTGGTCTTGGGGGCACCTTCAACTGCATACTCATTCCAACTATACGCCCACATCATCAGAATGGAGAAGAAGACCATCTTGGAGTCACAGATTTAACTTAGCCTGAGGCTGTCGACGTGAACCTTACCTCAATACAGATGGCCAAAGCATTCAAACCATCTGCAATATTGGTTGCTGTCCAGTATTGTGTAGCTGCAAGAAAGGTATAAATAAATATGTGATGAATTTAGGGAGACTACTCAACAAACTTACCCTTGATGACAGAACCCTCAAGTGCACTGATCTGGGTCATGGAAGTAAAAATTCGCAAGAGGCACTGCATTGACACAAAGGAATGCTCACTATAAAAGATTGGTAAAACGTGAACATCACAATAAGTTTGATGGCTAAAAATTTTGCTAGAGGTCGCCGTCCTCGAAGTTCGTCTTTGGTAAGACCGTAAAATAGGAGCAACCCATAGAGAGCGATGCTAATTGATGTTCAGATAATGTCCATTACGTCAATCAACAGGGAAATACCTTATGCTGATGAAGTCGATCGCCTCGAGATAGACATTGGCGTAGTAAACACTGTATGGACCCGAATCACAGAGGACATTAAATGCTTCACAGATGATGCCCGCAATAGAGCATGCTTTGTTGGCAGTTTAGCGCTTTCTCTAGGAATAGGTCAAAGGGGAGTCACCTGGCCGAATGATCACGTATTGCAAGACAGCCCACTATAAAAAGCTAAGATAGTGTTATCTAATGAGGCGTGGACGGGCATACCTTGACGGTATACATGAAATATGCCTAGTCAGCAATGAAAAGAGTAAGTAATGCATACGGAAACATCTAACAGGTCAACCTTGGTCGGACGATATCTCCAACAGCAAAACTGGCAGAATATCCATAAGCATGGCAACGGAACAAGAGATCGAAACATTACCGGTATTGGAAGTGGTCTTTTGTCCTTGCGCTCCATAGCCTTCACAGCACTGTGACCAGACGCGGTATCTGCTACAAACTCAATCAAGAGTAATCTGCAATAAAAAGCTCAACAAAAGATGTGAGGTAGAAAGCTGAATACCCACAGAAATGCGCTCAGCGTGACTGCCTGCTGCGTTTTAGATAGAAAGAATATCCCATAGATGACAGATCGTACCTCATACGCTGCAAGACTGGAATAAGTTGCGCGCATGGAACAGTGAAGTTATAACCCACCTGATTCTGCTAGGCTGTAGTAGGTATAACTCCGGAAGTAACGATATGAAAAGAAAGAAACGACGGCGTAAACCGGCGGCATATACAAAACTCGCAGGCTAGCGTGAAGCAATCCATCAATCTGATATATCGTACGAGTCTTTGATACTCACACTTGTCGCTGTTCATTGGGCTTGTTATAGTTGCTAGAAAGAAATTCATCTACGACAGACTTGATGGATCATTAGTGACTCACCGACAGTGTTTCCAAACTGAAACGAGGGAAATAAGTACTGTCTGCGAACGGGTAACGTGCATTAATTAAGCAGAACTGAAGCACGAGGCGAACGGGGACTCACGACTGCTGCGCAGCCTCCAGCAATGGCCCAGCCAATCCTGTGCTCATCCCAGTTCAAATTACCAGAGCTCCAAAAGCTGCTTTGATCAGTAGCCTGAGTGTTCTCTGAAGGGCATGACGGTGCCATACGTGCCTCAGGCTCGAGGATGGGAACCGACAGGGAATATTGATCCGAACAAGACCCGGAATGAAGATTCGTACAATCTGAGACGAGCAGAGTCCAAGTATCAAACTGAAAGCCTGTTGGCGCCAAAGAGAGTGGCAGTAGACCGAAAAAGAAGGAAATTGGAAAACAAAGCCCTTTCTCTGCCACCTCACAACCTCAATTTGGTCATATCGGTTGTGCTTATGTAACGTTGCCTTACGGGGCAAGTGTCATCGTATCGACAACGCTCCGGGGTATGTGTATACAGGCGTTGACGCTTGGCTTGACGTCTTCTGAATATTTGTCAATGATTTAATCTTTTCTCGGATGAAATCAATATATCAACAACAAACTACTAGTGGTCTCCATCGTGCTCCGCCCAGAAATTAGTGCAGTATCTCCAGAAGAGGTAATCAACAGAACGTTCTCCAAGGAATCAATCCATCACTTCCGTATCGTACAATTGGAGAAACGAAAGTTGATCAAAACCCCCTTAAGGATTTACTTCTTCTTCGACGCCTTGTCAGCCTTGGTCTTAGCAGGAGGGGACTCGGGACTCGGCGCTGCTTTGCTCTGAAATAGTTTGAGTCAGACCGTGACATCACGATCAAATGAATGGCTTGAACTGACAGCAGGGGGAGAAGTGGTGCCCTTTGAAGGGGGTGGGGGCTTAGCACCAGTAGCAGGAGCTATGTAAGTGGAGGGGATGAAATGGATGGTCAACACCGAACGTCGTGTGGTAGTCCAACAACGTAGAAAGACAGACCAGTCTTAGCGCCCTTCTTCGACATCTTGCTTCAGTGGAGAGGTGAGAGTGGTGGTTTGAGATGTGAGGACCCAATTTCAGAACATGGGCAGGTTTTTATACCTCTTCATCGCCCTGCCCTCACTTTGGTCAATTTCGTACCGCAACCCCAGAGTGGATAATCCGCAGGTTTTCCGAATATTAGAAATGGTGAAATTTTTCAGGTCGATCGACAAGTCGCCCACCAATGAGATGCCAACTTGATAAAGCATCATCGTCACGCTCAGACTTACAGCAAGTGAATGGTTGGGAAATTTGATCGACGTGATAGTTACGGAGAACCGCGAGATAAATCGGTGAATTGCCTCCACCTTATCCTCCCAACCAAAGGGTCTATCCTTATCATGGACAAGACTTTCGCAAAGGAATTGCTCGAAAAGGGTGGGTTGATCATATCAGCCTTGAAAACGGGACCAAACCTGTACGGTGTGATAATAAACAACGACAGAAGTGAGGTAACCCTAGACGCGATGGGCAACGTTATGTGCTCATCCGCGCTGGCGATGGCGATAGATCAGGTCATTGTGTTGGTCGATAAGGGAACCCCACCAATCGCGAAAGGACTCGTGCGTTTAGGAGCATATGCTAGCGTACCTTCATTCCGGAAGCATTTTCTAGAACCCTTGTCACCTCAGCGGGAAACTCTTTCCCGCAGGTCTAGGCTGGTGAGCTAATTTAGCCACGGGCTGTACCCGTATGTGCAACTTACCCCTAGGGTATAAAACGAGCGACATTTCTAGATAGATGGTCGTTGTTGCCGACTGCCAGATTACGAGGCGAGCGGAGTTCACGATTCTATTGTCGAACGATATCGTGAAGTAATATCTCCAATCCTAGTCTGACGGAGCTGAGGAGGCCACTGTTCAAAAAGTGCATGCATACACAAGATTCTTTGTGATTTTCCGAGATAGGCAGACACTGTTGAACTAGAAACAGAAAGACAATTGAACTGTCGGCCAATAGGAAATCCATTGCGGAACATACCATGATCCTTCCATTCTTTATGACGCCGTCATCCAGCGACCAGATCGCCTTCTTTACGTGCGATGACTGACTAGCTCAAAGCACTGCCATCTGTGGAATGCCTCTTCCTCCACTCCTGAAGACCCTTTTGGAAACAATCCCAATTCATACCGTTCCTGACCAAAATAAACGTGACACCTTTGAATGGCACCGTGTGAGTATGCTTTGTCCCTACAAGAATCACATACCGAGCTGCCTCTCCACCTCCTTGTTTCTCAATTCGTCGTCGAAGAAAAGCTATTTGTCAAGTTAGGAGGCGATAACTACTACACGAATCAAAATGGTGATACACATACCATTTGATTATAAGGTATACCGGTAGCCTTGTGAAGTTGTTTGAAATGCGCAATCTTGGATCCTGGATATATCTCTAGGTGATCAAAGAAATCGATTGCAGGGAGCGTTTCGTGTCTATGATTGCTATCAGGCCCGCTCGTTGTACCTTTGCCAACTAGGGGAGATACGGGAATCTTGATAAGTCGGAGAGCCTCTCGAGCACTTGCCGCGGTAAGACCGTCACATCTGTCAGCATTTTCACATGCGGAACTGGCTCACAGTTTGGTTGCACACGTTCTCGATGCAGCTGCGACGGCGACCTCTGGCTTGTGCTTCAATTCCCGCAAGATCTCTGGGACGTCCTTGTAAAACTCTACTCTCATCGGTTCGTGGGCGCTGTCATAGACAACTCCAGAGAGGGCGTCTTGTCTCAAGGGCGGTTCTATGTGGGTATCAATCCAAAAGTCCCATAAGGTGTAGCTTGAGCACTTTATGAGTCGGTGGATGCTCAAGTTCGATGCACATACTCCAAGTCAAATGCAATTAGCTTTGGGAATCGGCCATCGTCTTGATCATCTTCCATTTTTTTCTTCGGTCAAGAGGGAATCCTAACCCGTACACGATATTACCAGCGTAGCACTGCGATTCCGTCTGAAAGAAGGGTTTGAGGTAGGGTCAATCCCACTGGGTGGCGTGGTGGCTGGAGTTGCCGGGCGTCGACTCCCACCACGGGTTGTCCTTCTGCCCGCATCACGAGACCAGTGCTTCGAACCTCGCGATGGCTCCACTAAGGAGTTCGTGACGTACATGTTGCATGACTTTAGCTCGCTCTCCGACGTTCACGCGGCCACCACTGTCAACCCTTAGTATTTACAACTTCTCTGTTTCAACACGGTTTCACCCGGTGACCCTTGGCGGAGTCGTCTAACCCTTCAGTTCTTTGATGCGGCGAGGCGTTTTGCGCTCAGGACTCACGGTAACGGGGGACGGGCTTCAAATGACCGCGTGCAATATACGTCATAGTACTGCGCCGCAGCGCACTGTGGCATATTCGGTCCACTAAATCGACGATTTGGTATCATCTTGCCAAGTCAAAGGTATTGGGTATACATAATTCAGCGGGACTACTCGTACACTTCGATCTATGATCATAAACTCGTGACGCTTGGATCTCATCTCTATCGCGAGGGAATCGTTTTTCTATCATCGTGTGTTCGTTGGAAGCGTGAAACTGATCTTAGTTTAACTGCATGGACCATCGTTCGTCCAGGCCCCAGAGGGACCTTTCGTACATTGCGTCATCATCCTCTGATATTCAATTGGAAGAGAACAAGAAAGGCTTACCTCCTGGTGTCTCGTACTCGTTCCATTGGTTTGCAGTCCACAGATCGCCACTTGATAGGCAATTAGTATTCGGACAACTCAACTGGTCGAGTAAAACCCGCAAGCCCTTACCTGTAGGTGACGTTACTACCACTTGAGTACTAAGGCGTTTGATGAGTACGCTGTGCGTGGATATGGCTAAGCGGGACTTACTGCAACACTGTTCACCCATGCGGAGACACCGGCACAGTTACCTCCGGGTGTTCCGGTACTCGTGGGAGATGGAGTTGAGGTCGTGATTGTCGGAGAAGCAGTTGAGGTTGTCGTCGGAGAAGTAGTTGGAGTAGTCGTCGGAGAAGCAGTTGAGGTGGTCGTCGGAGAAGGAGAACCTGAAACTGGCCATGTATTGCCGCGCACAGTGACAATCCACGAGGAGGTGGCATCAGGGTACTGTCAAACAAACATGTCAATCTCCGTTTGTTCGGAGCCTAGGCACGAGATTCGAGCGGAATCACCTGCCAGACCATCACACCAGCATCTGCACCGATCGTTCTAGGTCAGCATTCTGTGACTTTCTGGGGTATAAGAAACACGTGCAAACTGACCCCAACCCTGAGATGCTGCCTCGGAAACGCACGAAGCGAGCGTCGACGGATCCATATACCCATTGCTAGCATCCGAGGTCGTGGCTGGTTTGCCTATCAACAGTTTGTCCAAGGTGACACCACTTGCTGCAATTTGGAAAAGAGCAGTCTCAGGCCAGGCTGACGATGAGGCCGTTAGGAGGCCAGCGCATGTCGTATATTCTGAGGTTCCCTCTATGACCAGGAAATCGCATTCAGTATCTTATGCTCTGAATCAGCCACTCACGATTGTAGAACTAAGGCGTCGTCATTGACATTTGTGTCAGAAAGACATTATCTGTGAGATCAATTGTACTTACTTGGACGTTGTACTGAAATAGTGGCTCTAAGACGGAATAGAACATGGTTACCGAATCGAATTAACTTACCCAATCGATCAGGGACCCTACGCTCTTGTGAACAGCGAGATAGCCTCCTCCACTCCACATGGAAGGAGAGAACCTTGTTCCCACGCAGTTAATGAAACCAATGACGCGCTGAGGCGGCGATTGTACTCACCATGGCGCGACAGCTACGAAGTATTTTATCAATATCCATTACACGTTTTATTATAAACAACCCACGGGCATGAGTGAGAATGTATTGTCCTTGAGGAAGTTGGTTGCGGAGCTGCTGGGTGTAACTGATGAGCCAAGATTCTGCAGTACCGTTACCGCTGTTGAATGCCGTAAAATCCTATAATGATTCCGTCAAGATCCCGATCAAACAGTTGCCCGTTCATCTTGTGTAGGCGGGCTGGAGAAGCACATACCTCGTAATCCACATCGATTCCGTTCACACCATACTGTATCACCCATGCAGCCATGGAGTTCGCCGCCGTCACAGCGTCGACCCCCGAGGATGTCGGCGTCTCAGTGGACCCGAAAGCAGAGACGATCAACGAGATTCCAGCGGCATTGTACTCTTGCATGTAGGAAGAACGCTGACTGGCTGTTAGCTCCTGCCAATTCTGAGCCTGATCGACCGAGCCAGAGGCCAACAAGAAAGTGATGGCGCTGAGGACATGTTAGCAGTCTTGTTGGATAGCCCATCCAAAAGCCACTCACAAGACATTGTAACCCTGATCGGCGTGGACATTAGCAGCTAGAATGATGGTAGCATGGCATGTTGCTTACCTGAAGGTCTGAAGTAGAGGGAAATGGATTGACCCATCTGTCGTTGTAAACCACAAAGCGGGGAGCAGCGGGGACTGATCTCTTCAATATTTCACGAGCAGGGGGACTGAGGAGCCTGAGCTTGTTTGCCAACGGAACACCTTGCGTTGATCCGAGGGCGGATAGGGCTGCTATGACCGCTGTCACACAAGAGCGGAAAGACACCATTGAGCGAACCGAGGCTTCAGGTGAGCTGCAGGCGTAGCTACGTATCCAGAGCCATATTATGCGGGTATATATAGTGCAAGGAGGGAGAGCGGTCCGCGACGGGGAAAAGCAGGGACTGAAACATGACCGTTTAAGGCGACGTCATCCCACTAGCTTCTTCTGAGCTCCGTGCTTCGGGGTACGGTGTATGCATAACGACCTCATGGAGCTCGGTTCCGTGTAGCAAGTTCACTGGAAATTTAATAAATCACCAAAACAGGGTTGTAACACCTGGGAGGAAGAGAAGGCGACAACAACAACACAAACAAACCCCTAAAACGCCTGTTAGTGTTGATGGAAGGCGGAGAAAGAGTTTTGTGTCCACATGGATGATGGTAGGGGCCTGAGGTGTGGCGACAGCACGGAACAGAGTGCCGACTAATGGGGACCACACAGAGTGACCACATGGTCATGCACTGTATCATTGTTAACCATTGCATGATCAAGGGATGACGAATTCGGGCACTCAAGACATTAGCGATATCAAGATAGCCAACGGTGCACGACTCGAGTTTGGAGAGACCACTGACAAGCGATTCTCAGATATCATGGGAACGTCTTCGACCGGGCCACGCGACAAGACCAGTTCATAAGAAGTTAAAGCGGTGAGCGAAAGTATTAGTAGTACCAAGTTGCCACTGGCACGCTTCACGTACCCACATCATTGCATCTTGTTATCGTGCCAACTTTCAACCACGCCACTCGGCGTCCTCGATGTCAGGAATGATAGTGGCTTCATCAGAACCGATTCGAGTTAGTCACTGACCAGACACCACTGACGGATCAAATACCGGTAGCTGTCAAAGGGAGGCTCGTGCGACGTGTGTGAGAAACCATGGTTGGCGGCAACTTCCGTCTCTGAGTCAGTCATACTACCAACTTGGACGGTTGCTGTAAATAATGCACAAACGCAAGCATCGAAAGTCGATTCGGGACGATAATTGGGACCAGTCTGCACACCTGGCAACTGGCTCATCTTATAATAATATTCAGTCAACATTCAACACCGATAATTCTGATATCTCCGTTCCCGATCCTTGTTTCTACATCCAAGCGCACGAAGCGCACGTAATCCGCGGACCACCTGCACTGTCTGCACGCTCTCTCGAGTATGATCCATCTATGGTAACCACCGGTCATAATTCAAGTTCTGCTCTTATCCGACGGGGACCAGAACGTCCATATGACACGGACACAATTGGTCCCCACGGGTCGAGCAAACCCTTTTTGTGGGTAGATAGGTAGGTTTTGTCCACAAGCTGCCAGCGTTTCAATCACATGTGTCCTGTAATGGAACCCTGAAGGTATGGAACAAAGTGTCACCGTCAGCCCATCTGGCCATCACGAGTGACTTTTCCGTCTCTTCTTCCGCTACCACCAATCTTGGCCTCACCGTACGCATGACAGGTACGATGTTCGGCTTCTCCTCGATCATTTACCCGACTTTCAGTCGGAGACTACACAACCCAGACCACTCTCCCCGAGCGGGTGGTCAGACCTTCCTTCTGACTCTGAAGATACATTCTTCTTCTCTCCCGACGAACTCGAAGACTTCCGTCGTGAGAAACGGCGCAGATTAATCGACCGCAGTCGAGAAGAAAGACTTCGAGCACTTGCAGCCACTGAAGGCCCAACGGAAGACCCCGATCCATGGGGAGGTAGTGATGAAGAGGTGCTCGTCACAAGTCTCTCTTTTGATCCCTTCTCACAAGTGCTGTACAGCCTGACGAAGCACAAAGAGAGCTTATTCGCAGGACAGCGTCTCATATCGTTTCATCTCCCAATCCTGGCCAACTCGAGATGAGGATTTTGGCCAATTATGGCTCTGACAAAAGATTTGCCTTTTTGAGAGGACGCTGGTCTCGAGTTTGGAGAACGGAAAGGGAGAGAGCGAGACAACGTCGGGTAGAAGAAATTAAAAAGATACAGTCTCCGAAAGCTCCTACATCCCTTGGAGGGCTGGCTGGTTACGGGGATAGCGATACGGATGGTGAAGAGCTGGGCGAGGAACCGAAGGAAGAATCATCAGTTATCACGGATGCCTCGCGCACACAAGATGATGGCCACAGCAACGAAGACGATATAAAGGAGGCGCGAAGGACAAGAGCAAGGGAATGGTCTGCGCGGCGTCGCGCTGAACAAGCTCCACGGTCAGAGGATACCCAAATTCAAACCCTCGGAACGCCCGCGGAGTGTGTTCCGTCGGATTCATAGCGCCTGGCATGTAGAAGCCTGGAGGGTTCTTAACAGAGTCACAACTAG
>JBBPLC010000288.1:0-31926 GCA_038089535.1 Hemileccinum rubropunctum | reverse complement strand
TGTAGGGCAAGAGTTAAGGCTATTGATGACCCTGCAAGGGTCAGAGCTGATTTCTTTTAGTTCTCTTGCAATTATAAAGTCTTTCTAAAATGGCCCAACATTGGGACACTTATTTGAGCCACTGTAGCTCTATAACGGTGGCAAGCCAGCAGAAGGAGAGGATGAGTGGTACTTAAGTGTACTCAGGCCCCACTAGGTGAAGAGTAAGACAAATGAATAAGACTGGCTAACCTAGTTGCATTGCTACCCTATATATAGTAATACCCTATCGTGCATGGACCAAGCTGTGTACTCTAGGGTAGGTAAAGAAGTAAGGGATGTGGTAGCAGTGAGGCATGACATTATAGTGATGTCATGGATCTAGGCTAGTCTAGGTTGACCTGCAAGCATGTGATCTCCCAAATCATGGATTTACACAATGTTGGCTTAATACCCAACTCAGGTGTTTGCCTAGTACAGTAACTTATGGTGATGGCACTATTCTTGCCCTATTCACTCCTGGTTGAATTGGTCATGGTTTGTACACAATTTAGGCATTACTGCTAAAAGGACAACAAGCCCATATGACAAGGACCATCACTTATGATATCCTTCATAAATGTTTAGGTCATCCTCAAAGGATGTACTTAGACATGTCAAATAGCACATCAAAAGTCTATCTGATGTTGAGATTCCAAAGGAAGACTCCATCTGTGACAGCTGTGCTAAAGGTAAACTTCCCAACAGGAGTTTTCCTCCTACTTGTTAGGATCTCATGCTATGTTTTCACTTTCTCTTTACTTTCAAAGTTACATGACTAGTACATGTGATCATGAGACATCTCACATGACCTGAGGCCTAGCCCCATGATATCACCATGATGTCATACCTCATGTCTTACTCATTTCTGTTTCCCTCACATGAGTATGCTTCTTTTTTTCCACACAGACTTCTCACTGTACTTGTGTTCTCCTCATTGTTCCTTATCTAACCTGGCCCTAAAGACATTCAGACTCAGATAACCTACCCTAAACTACATGTACTTACATATATAAACTCTCTCTCTTCATTGTCTTTCTCCTTAGTCCTATTCATTTGTTCTCCTCTTCTACTTAGAGGCTGGGAACTTCTCAAGTACTACTCCTTTACCTTCCACTTCCAATCCTACTCTGCTCTTGCTGTCTTTGTGCACATTATTGCATGATTGTGAATGATCCATCTCATCTTGTTTGTCTTTGAAGCCTTCAACCTACTTATCATCATTCACCTCTGGGTCAACACTCAGTCTCGATCCATTGTTGCCACTGTTGACCTCACTCTTCCCCTAATCTAGGTTAAAGTCTTGTCTAGTTGTTTTAGTCCTGTTTCACTACTGAGCGACTGTTACGAGAGGTGCTGCTTCAAGTGCAAACACAAGCAAAGTAACTCTTCAGGGAGAATGCTCATGAAGAGGTATGATAATGTCCCAAAGAGTTTGAGAAAGAGATCAAAATTATGGGAGCAATGAGACAGTGGTTTGAGGGACTCAGGTGACTGAGGACACAAGAAAGGCACAATATATTGTGCAGATCAAGAGTAGAGATTACATGGTAATCAATAAGGTATATATAGTTCTGGTGAGGGAAAACAAAAGACTATGGAATGTAATGGAATGTGGGAAATACTTGCTATTATGAGAGAGATGGCTACGGAGAAGAAGTTGTCCATGGGAAACAAGGAGAAGATGAGGAGAATAATAGTAACAAAGGAAAGAAGTGTGACAGTAACTAGAATCATTGTAACAGCAATATGCTACTCACACATTTGAATTGATTCACTTGGACATTAAATCTTTCCCTATTGATTCATATCATTGGTACAGATGCATTATCACCTTCCTTGATAACTATACCTCCATAGCATGAGTCACAGCTCTGTGCACAAAAGATGCTGCATTGACGGCCACTAGACACTTCTTAAAGATGATGTTGATGCAATTTGGTGCCAAGATCCAAGGTTGGTGTTATAGTTCAGGACCTATACACTACGTTTTTCACTTTTATTCATTTTCACACTTAATGTATTCTTTTCACTTTGGAAGTCACATGACCAGTGCACGTGACCATGGGACATCTCACATGACCTGAGGCCTAGCCCCATGACATCACTATAACATCATGCCTCATGTCTTTCATCTCTGTCCTTTCATTCACATGAGTATGCTTTTTCCTTTCCACACGGACTTCTCACTATACTCGTGTTCTCCTCATGTTCCCTTATCTATACCAGCCCTAAACTATTTAGGACTCAGACGACCTACCCTAAACCCATCACTAGTCACTATTTAAACCCTCTTCTCTCATCATCTATTTCCCTAGTCCTATTCACTTGAATCCCTCTCCTACTTAGGGGCCAGTTTCTTTTCAAGTACCACTCTTCTCTACTCCGATCCATTTCTCTACACTTTGCCATCTTTGCTCATGTTGCTGAGCGCTGTTCCATGATATACCTTGGAACTGTGAACTTCATCATACTCAATTTCCATATCATTGTCCATGTTTATTTGGACTCCTGTCATTGCATCGTCCACACATTCTCAGAGGTTGCTCTTATCCTAGAATAGAGTAAGATCTCCCATAGTAGTTTCCAGTCTGTTTCACATTTAGCCTGACAACATAAAGGAGATTGAGTGCAAGTTGTGCTGGCAAGACACAGTTAGGGAACCTAGTCCATCTTGATAGAGACAACCAGGACCTGAGTCACCTCAAATGCTAGGCAATCTTCCCAAACACAATGTGCTGCCTGCTTCTGCTGCAGCTCCTGAATCTAACAGTGAAGCTGATGTTGAATGATTATGTTGTGAAGGGGCAGCTGGATTGGCTACATTTTTGATGTCAAAGGCAATACCACATGGCTAGTTTCTGCAGAAACTAAGCCTCTATGTGAATGAACATATAGGGACATCCAGATGCTACCTGTTGCAGCACAAGAGGAATGGAGAGCCACTTGTCAATGCAAGCTAGACATACTCCATGAGCAAAAAGTCTTTGAACTGGTTGATCTCCAAAAGGGGCATAAGGTTATTGCAAACTGATGGGTCCCAATCCAAATACCTGTCGCTCTCAACCTGGCTGGTTTATCAAACTAGCTAATTGCATCTTCAGCTTGTAATTGTGCCAACAACAGCACATTGCTTATTCTTCTACAGAAGCTGAATATGTTGCATTTTCTGATTGTAGCAAACAAGTGATATGGTTGCATTCTTTGATGAAAGTACTAGGATACAGGTTATACCTAATTCCCATCTGTGGTGATAACCAAGGTGCTATATTCATGGAATTAACCCCTGTCACTGAAAAATGTAGCAAACACATGGACATTAAATAGCACAGTGTTAGGGAGTTCATCCATGAAGGATTAGTAGAACTATTCTTCATTGAAGAGGCACACAACCCTGCTGAAATGTTCACTAAAAAAAACCTTGGACACGTCAAACTTGATCAGTTCAGATCACAACTTGGGCTAGTCTTCTATGACCAACCTATAGCATCTTCATTGAGTGCTCTCTTCACTTATGCACCTTATACTGGTAGCTAAACAAGGGGGAGTGTTGATCAAGCACCATGCAGTAGCTCTCAACACTACTTATTACTTACTAGTTGTAGTGTAGCTTACTTATTAAGGCAATAGTCACATGCTCTATATAGTATATAAGTTGGAACTCAGTTGTCTGGGTTCAAATAGCATCTTGTGCTCTTACCACAATCATCACTTCAAGTAACCCTTTAACTCTTGGTAAGTATCAGGTAATCCTTTGCCTTACCACCCTGTGCTTTCAACACTTATGTTTCTTTCATTAGCATAATGTAAAGAATTATTCAAGTCCATTCAAACATGCTCATCCCCCTTGCAACTCATCCTTGATATGAAAGTCCAATAGTCCTCAATATTTAACATGCTCAGTTGCACACTTGAACTCAAAGAGATGAGTATATCTGATGATGTTTGTGTGACACTTGTGGATATTAATATAGGACATCAATACTTTTATTGAACAGTTTGTATTCAAAGAATGTGGAAATGATTTGGAGAAGTGCCACAAAGTCCTGGGACTCCAGTGATCAGAAGAAGAGTGGGACCAAGTTCAACTGCTTCTAGCCCTTCTTATGGTACATCACTACTATGTCCTTTTATCACACATCACAAAATATCCCATTACTATGAATGTATGACATATCATAGCAATGAGTAAATGGTTTCACAATATGTCATATCTATCTGACACTTTTTTTTCTCTAGTTCTTGATTCTCAGCAAAAGCTTGGTTATATCAAAGCCAATTGGGATGAAGAACTCACAAATAAGGCAACAAAGCATGCTGAATTAATTGGAAGTTACTTTTTTCTTAGTCATGCTCTCTGCTAATAAATCCAATAGTATAACCCCAAACTCAATGCCCTTTTGGGGTCTGATATCAACAATGATAGTGAAGACAAGAATGCAATCAGCTTGAATCAGAGCAGCAAGCATGATGGTGATCCCACATGCCTGTGGCTGCAAGATTTTCACAATTACCTCAACATATGGGAATACCTTGGTGATGCCACCATCATGCAGTGGAGGGAAATGCACTCTGCATGATACCCAGTATGGGGATCCTTGGCATTGGACTTTCTTCCCATCATGACCAGCTCTGTATCTTCAGAATGTGCATTTATGTCTCAGGGATAACCATCAGCAAGCATTGCAACTGTCTCAAGGCCAATGTCATGGAGGCCCTTCAATTCTTGAAGTGTAGTACAAGGACCAATGTCCTAGTTTAAGAGAATCCCTTGCTCACTCCCAAGATGCATGACAAGCAAGATTCTGGTGATAATAATGAGGAGACTAAGGATGAGTGGGATGGTAATGTTCTTGACATTCATTAATAGCATGTTTTTGAGTCTACATATGATTTTACTTAGTGTTTTGGTAGTGTTGTATGTCAAGCCATGGCCTAGGCCTAAGCACAGGCTTTTGGGCTGGGCTAGGCCATTTTTAAAGGCTTTAAAGTCCTGGAGCTTGGCTTGTGATTTTGTGAAGTCACCAGCCCCCTAAGCCAGGTCCAAGCTAGGGCTTTTGGGCCAGGGTGGGACATGGAATCACTAAATGAGAGAGACAACACCAAGGTGAAGTATCACCCTTGTAGTGGCCATGCTCCAGAAGTCCATTAATTCTTGGACTATCAGTACAGCCAGACTTCTAATAAGCCTTTCACTAGTTTTGATTTCCAACCATGGGAATCACTTTGATCTTGTCTTGATTTTGAGATTGCAGAGTTGATACTGCATGCTACATTGAACAAGGATGAGACTAACTAGCTGATTAGTCTTGTACACCATGCTATTGGTGGCAAAAAAGTTTTCACACTTACAAGTCATAAGGAAGTCAATGAGATGTGGAGTGGGGTTTCTCATCATTTCATGCCTGGAAGCTGGTTATGATTAATTATATGCATGTTGAGTAACTCATATTTTTAATTTATATAGTGTAGTTTGAATGTACTGTACCATTATATCTATCCCATATTGAAAGGAAGCATGTCAATTCAATGTCTACTCTTATCCCTTGTGGGACTAGGTAATTGATCTGTTGAAACATTTGCACATCAGAATTCATGCTCTCTTTGATGCAAAGCAGCTTTACAAATATAATGATAACACATTTGTATAATTTATTGATGAACCATGGACAACTGACACATTTTGGAGTGCCCAAGTAAGAACATTCTATTGTAACTTACCTTGCCTCAAGTTGATTGCTTTTATTTGAAGTCCAATTTCCCTGATCCTTAGAAAAAACCTCTTGAGTTCATTTATACTTAGACAAGATCAATTTATTGATGTTTGGCATGGCAGTGGTTGTATTGTTGGGTATCATTTGTTTTTCCATGGTTTTGTGCAATAGTTGGAACTAACTCTTCTGATTGACTCTGACAGGTAAAGGAGACACAAAAAGACAAACATAAACCTGTTATAGGACTTGCTACATTCAGCACTGGACACTTATCTTGTCTCTTACCTGATTCTCTACATCCAAACTGCCTGAGAGCCACAGTGGAAGTCCTCACTTCCTTTCCTTCACCAATTATTCCATCTGTTAAAGGCATTCATGTTCCCCAAACATTTCTTGCTGCTATCTATGCACTAGATGCACCTCTGCATACCTCATCATTGTTGCCAGCAAGGAACTGCCAAGGTGGGGTGAATCTCTTTGCTATTCCACTTTGTTACAAAACCTGCATTTGTCAATTTCAAGAATGTGGTCTAGCATTTAGCATTCCTTATATTTCTGGAGTCTCTAATCAGATACTCAAAAACAGGTTTTTGGTTCAAAGGCCTAGATGATATTCTATAGCTCCTTTTTCCCATTTTTCTAATCCTATCTGGTGATTATGAGGAGCAGTATATTCATCTTACATGTTGTTTTCTATGTTTACACCTTTTGTGTCTCATAGGTATGTTATGGTCCTTATCTGTGGCCTGAAAAGCAAATTTCCTTGGCCAGTGTGTTGTTCTGAAGGATCATCTGGCAATTTTTGGCATTTACATGTCCTGCAACAGTATGCAGTCAAAATTTGTCATTGAAACAGCAAGAGCAGAGAATATCACACAGGCAAAGAAAGCACACCTGAAATCACATTCACTCCATGATGTTGATATATGTCTATTTAACTGAAATGTATATATTTCAAGTTCATATCTAAGTTTGATTGTCCAGAATATATTCTGGAAGTTACTAGGCTCTGATGTTCATAGCACACTCTCAAAGTGTACAATGTGATAAACCCATTCAATTTCATGAACATGCCAGTGAACTTTCTCCAAGGCAAGACCAAGTGCATCTCTAACTACTAGTATTTGAAGCCAAATATAAACCACAACAATGTAAGCTTTGGTTTGTGTTGTGCTGACATTGGCAGAAGCATGTTTTTGGGCTCTCTTATTGAAGGGGTTCAAGAGGTGCATCTCCCCTGCCTTCACATCTTGTTCCACCCCTTTGACAATGATCCCTGCATCATGTTCACATTATTGAGTCTTAGTCTTTGTTTTTTCCTGTGTCTCTTCTACATCTTTTGCCATGGCTCCCCTCATGTATACTTGGTCAGTGTTCCCTCCTGACCTTTCTGTGGCTGGCCCCTCTCAGGATTAGGTTAGGGGCACCCCTCTGGCATGTATATACCCTCCTTGGCTTCCCTTCTGCACTCAGCCCTTCCCTCTCCTCCAGCAGTTCCTCCTGCCTGCACCTCCTCTCTTTCTGTGTCCCTGCTAGATCTCTCCCCCTGGAGACACTGCTTTGTCATGCACTGCCCTCTGTGGAGTAAGTTGGCCACTTTGGTTCTATTCACATATCATTCAATGACAATGCTACCAGCTCAGTATTAATTTACATGCTTGCCATCCTTCTTTTCTCACAAACCTACATATGGATCAAGGTAATTGCAAGATCTAGTCTGCTGTGCCAGTGAACCTGGACTGTGACTGCTATTAGTCTAAGAGCACCATTACAACAGAGGCCAATATAGCCATCAAGTAACCTGGATCTATTAGTCATTGACATCCTGCACAGCAGTGGTAACTGATTACTAGACTAAGTACTTCCATATTTCCTGGACTGTTTAAAGTTACTCATCATCCTGTTTCACTCATTTCTCTGCATCCTTACTAGATATTCTGACACAATATTTACAGGCATCTAATTTTCCAACCAATGAACAGCTTTTCATCACTCAGCAACCTCAGCCCATTCATGAATATGGATATTTTAAAGTAATCACCTTATTGCAACAGTTTTTGAGCTTTTAATTCAATGAGTATAAAATGAACCAAACCAAGGTATATTTGCTTTTGTTTGGTTATGTAAACACAGATACATATATAAATATCATGTTTGAGTTTGAAACAATTTACACAGCTCTTCATTTCTAACCATTATTATTATAAGACATCTTTTTTTTACTCAAAAAACCACTGTTCTCTCTATGCTTGATTCTGACCATTCTACCCATTCTATTGCAACTACCACTGGTCTTCATGTCTCTACCACCTCTAGACTTCACTCCAAAGAGTGTTCTGATCTAAAGAAGCCTACTGGATACTGCTCATTCAAGCTTTCTCCTACCAACATTTACTATGCTATCTATTTAATCACTTCTCACAAGGCTGGTTATCAAAGCTCTTGCCAATATTATAAACCAACCACTTTCTGCTAGCACTATATCCTTCACTTGAAAAAGACTGGTATGAAAGTAGTAGTCAAGTCCAAACACCCTTTTCTCTCTACCAAGCATTGTAAGGCTTGCTTAGACTTTACCTATACTCACAAAGATTGGATTGTAGATGACTGGAAAAAGGTTATATGGTCTGATGAAACCAAAATTAATCACTTGGGATTAGATAGATGCAGATCGATATGGATTGAAGGTAGTTCCTTGATAATGTGGGGGTGTATAACTTAGTAGGGAGTTGGTTATGCTGCTAAGATTGATGGCAGGATGGATGAGGACCTCTACCTTCAAATTTTGAAGGATGAACTCCTGAATACCTTGAAGTTTTATGGATTTCATCCTTCTGATACCATCTTTTAGCAAGACAATGACCCTAAGCATACTTGCAAAAAGGTCAAGAGGTGGCTAGAGAAGCAAGATTTCAGCACTATAAGGTGGCCTACACAGTCTCCAGACCTCAATCCCTTAGAGCATCTTTGGGGTTATCTCAAAAGAAGGCTTATAGAGAAAAAACACCCTTCTAATGGAATTTATGAGTTATAGGATAGAATTTAAGAGAAGTGGGAGGAGATACCAGTGGAGGAATGTCAGAAATTGATTAAAAGCATGCCTAGGAGGATTCAGGCAGTGCTTAAGACAAAAGGAGGCTATACCCAGTGCTTTTATACTTATTGAATTAAAAGCTCAAAACTGTTGCAATGAGGTAACTACTTTAAAATATCCATATCTTAGGAACCACTTGGCCACATTAAATAATCCATGGGTCTATAGCTAGTTAGGAGTATATACTATATTTTATATCACTATGGCTAAGCAGGATTCCCATACTATCAGGTGCTATAAAACCAACTTTCCAAAATAGCCAAATATTGCAACAGTTTTTAAGGTCACTGTATAATGCTTTTACATTATTGACAGGGTCATTGTAACCATGTTGGGGATGTTGTGGTGTGCTGTGGGAACTGTCTGGTATGTCCTCATTTCATCCTGTTTTGATCTGGCCAGTTAATTTTGCCAGATCACCTATATCCTTCTTGTTATAGGATTCACGATATGATTACTATAACACTGGACACTTATCTTATCTTATCGGATAGCATCTCACGTGACAACCTCCACAGCTAGGCTTAGGGTCTAGGACCACACCTAGACTGGTCACATGACATGACATCATCATTGGGCCTGGAGCTATGACCTCATCGGTCTAGGCTATAACATCATCAGTGATGTCATGCCTCATGGTACTCATGGACACCTCATGTTATCCACATGTTCCCCTTCTATACCAGCCCTCATGTAGATACAGGAGCCTCTCCTAAACCAACACCTTTCCTATATATACCATAGCACCCTCCTATATATTCCTTAGTTCTATTCACTTGTATCTTGCCTGGTTCCCTACGTCTGAACTGCCTGAGATACCAAGTGGGTGCTCTCCCACATTCCTTGCTGGGTTATGGCATCCCATTATGAAAGGCACTTGTTGTTGAACCCTTCTCCCTCCTCATTGGCCTATCTATTGGCTAGATACCACCTTCATTGTCATTACCAGCAGGAACCTTCCTGCAAGGTGAATGGAGCAGCCTCGTTTGCCATTACACTTCTAGGTTAACTTCTCCAGATTTCACCTTTGTGTCAGCCTCACATGAGTTGCCATTGACTATGGGACCTCTGTGGACACTGCTGGATGCATCTACAATGCACTGGTAAGTCCTGTTGTCTACATTTGCACTAACTTGGTCTTTTTGCCTAGACAATCCCCTGGGTCAATACTTTGGCCTGGCATATTTGTGGCATTATCATGCCTATTCCTATCACATTGGGGTTATACCTGGATGCTGTGGATACCATCTTGGCTGTTCATGATTTATCCTGGGTTGTCCAGGTTGTCTTAAGCTTTATTAGGTGAGTTCTCTTGCTTTAGTTGCGTTGACTGTTTGTGCCCCTTAATACATTCTGAAATGGGACCAACAACTACAATGAAAATGTTACCCTTACACTAGGGGAATGGCAACTTCTGTGATGGTGATAATGTCAGGGGTGCAGGGATTGAGTCAAACATGGATGAGGATGGTGAAACCAAAAGCTTCAATTGTGACAGTACAAACATAGAACATAAAAGAGGACCCAATAATGAGGGTCAAGATGGCAAAGGCAGAGGTAAGAGTGATACTTGAAGAGATCCTAGCCCCAGGGAAAAGGGAATTAAGTGAATAGAACTGAAAGAAGAGATGACTATGAGCTATGAGCTAAGGTTTATATAGTGTTAGGGTAGGTTGGATGAGTCCTAAATAGTTTAGGGCTGGGATAAAACAAGATAATGAGGTAGACATGAGTATGATGAGAAGCCCAATGTGGGAAGGAAAAAGTGTACTCATGAGAGAAAGATGGAAATGAAGATGACATGAGGCATGATGTTATAATGATGTCATGGGCTAGGCCTCAGGTCATGTGATGTTCTTACAGTCACATGACTTTGAAAACAGAAAGAAAATGTTAAGTATAAAACAAAGTGAAGAAAAGTGAAAATATAGCATGAGGTTCTTAAACTATAACACATTCTGCAGCTCCTTTGGCTGGTTCCTGGTATCCTCACCACACTGGAATCCTGCTGATATATCTGCTTTGACCTGGGTAAGTCCATCTCTCAAAGTACAAAGTACCTTGAATAACTATGTAAGGGAAACAGGAGTAGAAAGAGTCTCAAGTAGGAACACTCACTTGGGATAAGGTGAAATGTTGATGAAACCAAGTGTCTTGCTTTAATGAGCAGATAGAATGAATCATGAGATAACTTGTTAAGATTAGATGAGCCATAAGAACTCTCCTTAAATACATACAGAAATGTTTATATCTATATATGTCTATGGAATGTTCCTGGCATTCTAATGAATAGCAGATATAGCTCTTATCTAAGATATAAACACTATCCAATGGAATAAGTAACTTGTATCATGAGTAAGGATAATGCTGTTTAGTTCAAGGACCTTACACTATGTTTTCATTTTTTACTTCATTTTTTACTTCATGTTTTCTATCTGTTTTCAACATCACATGACTTAAGGTCTAGCCCAATGATGTCACTATAATGTCACACCTCATGTCACTTTTATTTCTGCTCTTTTTCCATGAGTACACTTCTTTTTTCCCACATGGATTTCTTGCTGAACTTGTGTTCTTCTCATTGCTATTCTTCTTTGATCAGCCCTAAATTATTTAGGATTTAGATGACCTACCCTAAACTCCCCATACTTATATATATAAATCATCTCCTCTTTTTGTCTCTTTTCTTAGTCCTATTCACTTGATTCCCTCTTCACTTAGGGCTAGGATCTTTCTGAATATCACTTCTACTATTGCACTTGCCTTCTTGACCCTTGCTATTGGGTTCTCTTTTATGTTCTACCTCTGTACCATCACTATTGATGCATTTGGACTCATCATATTTGTCCACATCTGGATTGACCCCTGTGCTTGTAATGTTGTCATCATCATAGAAGTTACCATACCTCTAAGATAAGGGTTATATCTCTATTGAGTTGTTGGTCCCATTTCAGATGCAATTATGGTGTGATATTGCATCATATATTACTAATATGAATAGTGCAAGCATCTCATGTGATAAATAAAATTATATGGTTATGTCAAGAATATACCTTATTAAGATATGAGTCATGTATTAGGATAACACTCTCTAGTCATTAAGATAAGCACTAGGTGTGACTCATCTGAGTCATTGATTAGGATAACTGATTAAGTTAAGCATGACTCAATTGTGAACTTATCTATTCTCAACACTGTTGTCATGTTTTGCTGACCTGACCCTTTTCCCCTCAAGCTTGCTGCTTGGAGGCTTGTCCTTTTGCAGTGTGGCTCTGTTAGGTGGCTTAGGTGGTATACATAGGCTTGGTGGTCTGTCAGGTATATTGTTATTCTTAGGTGAGATATGCTAATTGCTTTCGTCAACAGCTGCAGTTGATCACACTTATATCACTACATACACTCTCTTCCTCTCAATACCAATTTGTGGGGGCTTGACCTTGACTTTTTTAGGCTAGTGCACTCTCTTATATGCTTCCTCTGCTACACAAGGTACATGTGCACCTTCCTCTGCTATGTTGGGTGGTTGACTGGGCTTTCTGGGTTGATATGTTTTGATGTTGTCATTGTACCACCTCCCTCAACATCTCTGCTCTGTCCTGACTCATGTCATCACCTTCTCTCAAGCTTCCAGCTACATCTGGGGCTCTGTGGGTGTATCTAAATGATGCTTATTGTTATCCATTGGATTCCCAGGGTCTTCAGATGATTCATCTAGGATTATTGTGGTGTCATCTAGATGGTCTGTGATGACTGGGGTTTACAATTGAGCTTTGCTCATCATATCTGTTTAGTGGGTCCTTTGCTATGTGGTTGACTCATTCTACTGATATTTTTGACCTTCTCATCGACAAGGTATATATAGCTCTGGTGTGAGAAGATAGAAGGCTATGGAATGTGGAGAATACTTGCCATTGCGAGAGAGATGGCTGTGGAGAAGAAGTCTTCCATGGGAAATAAAATAGAAGTGAGAAGAAAAATAAGAACAAAAGAAGTAAGTGTGAGAATGAATAGGGCGGGCAGATTCATATGTGGCAAGTGCTTCTTCTTGGGCTTTAGAGAGGGAGTTGAGACAGTTGGTTGCTCATTTTAGTTGTCTCGTCCCGTTTTACATAGCCTAGACCAATGAGGTCATGGCTCCAGGCCCAATGATGACATCATGTCACATAACCAGTCTAGGTGCGGTCCTAGACCCTAAGCCTAGCTGTGGGGGTTGTCACATGAGATGCTACCCAATAAGATAAGATAAGCGTCCTAGTGTTATAGTAGTCATGTATCGCGAATCCTATAACAAATTCTATAGTGATGATAAGGTTGGACCATGAATGAGGGTCATTGACACAGAATATTCAGAGATAGGTTTCAACCTCCTGGTTGGTCTGTTCAGTTTGCCTATCAGATTGTGGGTGATATGTGGTAGAGAGGCATATGTTATAATGTAGTAGTTGAGCAAGTTCGTGGGTGAAGGCAGAGACAAATTGAGGGCCTCTGTCAGAGATGATAGAGTTGTAAAGTCCCAACCATTTGAATATATAACCATAGAAAAGCTGGGCAACTCCTGCTGCATTGATGGTTTTAGTGCAAGGGATGAGAATTACTCCCTTTGTAAGCCAATGGTCAACCACAACCATGCAAGAATCCAGAAGAGGGAGGTAAATCAGTAATGAGATCTACAGAGAGCTGCTTGAAAATGTTGGAGGCAAATTAGTCATTTCAAAATACATAACAACCAGTTCATAGGCCCCCAGGGGCATTATGAAAGCAGCTTTCCACTCATGACCTTCTTTGATGTGTACATTATTGTATCCTCATTGAAGGTCAAGGCAAGTAAATTTATCTGCATTCTTTAGGTGGTCAATAAGTGAAAAAATGAGGGGAAGGGGATACAAGTTTTTTATTATACCCTTATTTAAATACCTATAGTCCATAACCAAATTTCAGCATCAGATAAAGAAATGACATGGCCTTTCTTTGGGACAAAATCTAGTCTAAGGTTGATAGCATGATCCCATGGTTTGTGGGTGGGCATGCATTTGGATTCTTCCTTGCTAAAGACATCAAGGAATTCATGATATTGAGAAGGTACCTTTTCTACTAGGCCTTCCTTAATTGAGTGAATAGAAGAATTCCAGATTCTGTTAATTAAACTAGCTGCATTGATTGTAACACAGTTGCAAGTGCATTAGCAAGTGGATTGTGATGTTGGAACCAGTCATAACCTAGATAGATTTAATGAGTCCCCAGATTTGTTATCAAAGTATCCACTCCTTCAGAGTAGCCTTGGTATGAGAAAATGAGGGATAGTATTAGTGATAGAGCAGGGGAGAGAGGGTTTTTTAGTGGGAATGCCAAGGGATATTACCCATTTTTTGTCAATGAAAGTCTGGACTGTGCCAGAATTGAGGAGTGCCTTTTCAGTTGTTTTTTGCCATTTATTGCTTTGCTAAAAATAGACATTAGTGGGAATATCAAATTCTCCACCAAGAGAAGTGTTTCTGAGGTTAAGGTTAGGGGAAAATTTTGTTAAAAACAAAATTTTGTCCATAAATGGAGAATTAAGCACACTATGTTTTAACTCCAGTGCCATGCTCTAAGGAGATGCTCCTATGGAGGCAGTATTATAACTATCAAAATTGTTCAATAAATTGTTATCACCAAACAAACTATCCATCTCCCCAAATACATTAAATTGGTTATAAAAAGGAGAATAATGTGAGAAAGAAGAATGCAAAAACTTGTCCTGGGCTGAGTGAAGACCTCCTAGCTTCACTCAGCCTTCCCTTTTCCCTTCAACCCTTCAGCAGCAAGTTGACAGGCATGTGTTTCAAACATGTCCAGATAATAGGCCTAGGCCTCTTCTGTCATCCAAGGAGGATTTAGGGAACCTTGTGCCATTTCTGGAACAGTGGTGATAGCGGTGGTGGAAGCGAGGGGAATCTTGTGAAGTAGGGCAGAGCACAGAGGGGCATAGGGAGTAGGACCCATAACTGGGTCAAAGATAGGGCAGCCTCTTGGCAGCTTACCATAATTGTAACAGGATCACATTTCCTATTGAGGCTAAACAGCCCAAGCCATTGGGGCACCTTAACCTGGTTAGATACCCATGTCTATGAAACAGGATTCAGTATTCCTTGTGAATTGTTGCTTACTTTGCTCCATCCACATCCTTTCAAACATTTTTCCCATCTTGATTACCTTTTCTTGCCAGATAGGAAGTTTGTCTTTGATGGCAGGGTTGTGCATTAACAATTAGAAGTATATATTATAGTCAATATGTTCTTGGTATAGTCAGAGAACATTGTTGTCAATGACTGAAAGTCCCACATCTTGCCAAAGCTTGAATTGTTGCATAAACACTTCTATTGGCAAATTGCCTTGTCATAAGTTGAGGAGTCATTGATAGCTCTCCTTAATAAGGATATCAATGCAGAAATGATCCTCTACTTCCTTTTTTAGTTTCTCCCAGGTTGGCCAACTGCTGGAGGAGCTCTTCCTTTGGTATTTTTCAAGTATTATGCACAAGAATGCTTCAGCTTGGCCAGTCTTCCTTAGAAGGATGGCTATGGTTTTTTGTTGTTTATCCAAGCCTTCTTGGTGTAACAGAGTAGAACAGCAAATGAGGCCAAACCAACTCCAAATGAGAATAGCCTAGCCTCGAGCTAGGTTAGCCAATGTCGCCAAGAATGATAAATATGATAAGGACCCTATAATTGTGGTCAACTGGCAAAAGGAAAAGATGAGCAGTACTCAAGTGTACTCAGGCCCCACTAGGTGGAGGGTAAGACAAATGAATAAGACTGGCTGACCTAGTTGTATCACTATCCTATATATAGTGATACCCTATCATGCATGGACCAAGCAGTGTACTCTAGGGTAGGTAAAGAAGTAAGGAACGTGGTAGCAGTGAGGCATAATATCATAGTAATGTCACAGATTTAGGCTAGTCTAGGCTGACTTGTAGGCACCTGATCATGGGAATGAGCATGTGCCCCTAAGGTACAATAGATAAGATAACACAGAGTGGCCAAGTCATGTGATCTCAAAAGTAGAAATCATAAGTCTGGGTAAAGGAGAAATCAAAGAATGTAACAGTAAGTGGTAGTATTGTAGCCTGAACTACAACACTTGGCATTGGACACATCTTTATCCACCAAGGGCAGAAGTTGGAATGATTTCTGTCCCACATGCCAGGATTGGCAATGAGATAGGTTGGGAGAGAGAATAAAGGGGCATGAGGAGGGATGGTGGTGACAGTGGCAGTTGCCAACTGTTGTGTAATTTGTTACTGCATCAGCAGCGAGTTTTGTAACTTAGCAGCCATGGCAGCCATGATATTGCAAATATCAGTCCATGTTACATTAGGGTCTGCAGGCGGCAGAGGAGCACCTTCCATTCCTTCAGACATTTCTGAGAGGAACTTGGAGAGGCAACAGAGCTTGTTGTAAGGTTGGAGTTTAAACAGATACTCAAAGTTGGGCATTATATAGCCAATTCAAGTGTTGTGAGGGTTGTGGGTGTACTTTTTGCACTGACAGTGTGCAGGAGCTAGAACAGGAATGGGAGAGGGAGAGAGGGCACAAGTGATAGAAGAAGTGGGAGTAGGGGTTCGGACAAGTGTGAGCTGGGGTGGTGGCATCCAGTCATCATTCAGATCAAAATCCAGGTATTCTGGGTTAAGAAAGTTTGGTAAAGCTGGGGACAGCATTGGTTGTCTTTGGGTAGCAAAGAATACTAGGGTGACTTGTTCCTGATAGGCGGTGAGACAGTTAGCATTGTTGTAAAAATGCATATAATGAAGGCAAGGAGAAAAGATACTGGTTCAGCCCCATGGCAGTCCTATTCAAGTGAAATGGGACTTAAACTATGACTGGAGATGTTACCCTAATTTAGGATAATGGTGACTTCTGCAACAGTGTGTACTTGATGGTGATAAATATCCAACCAAATGTGGACAAAGATATGGTAGTTGACAATGATAAAGTTAATGGTTCTGAGATAAAGCATTCACAAGCATGTGATAACATGCACAAAGACAGCAATGGCAGAGATAGGATTGAAAAGTATGAAGAGTGGTACTCAAAGTAAACCTGGCCCCTAAGTAGGAGAGGAGTTCTGTTATAGTTCAGGACCTATATGCTACATTTTTCACTTTTACTTCACCTTCACACTTAACAATTTCTTTTCACTTTCAAAGTCACATGACCTAGTGCACATGACTGTGGGACTTCTCATGTGACCTGAGGCCTAGCCCATAATGTCAACATGATATCATGCTTCATGTCTTTCATCTCCATCTTTTTATTCACACGAGTACACTTCTCCATTTCCACATGGATTTCTCACCATACTTATGTTCACCTTGCTTCTTCCTCATGTTTCTCATCCATGACCAGCCCTAAACTATTTAGGACTCAGATGATCTACCCTAAATTCATCACTAGTCACTATATAAATCTGCCTCCTCTCATCATCTACTTTTCCTTAGTTCTATTCACTTGTATTCCTCTCCACCTTAGGGGCTAGATCCTTTCCAAATACCACTCTACTTACTTTCCTCAATGTTGAGTTCATGAACAACTCATCATTTTCTCCTACTCTACAATTGCCAGCTTAGTACATGTTATCATACTCTCATTGTCACACGTTTTATAATCTACCTAGGAACCGTGAACTTCCTCATCCTCAACTATCATGTACTTGTCCATGTTTGGTTGGACACACGCACTCATACAGTTCATACCATTGCAGAAGTCACCCAATTCCTAGATTAGGTGTTGTGCTCCAGTTGTAGTTTTTATCTGGTTTCAAGTTCAAGTAAATAGAACTGAGACAAAAGTAGACAACAAAGGAGATTGGCTTATATAGTGAATAGCAATGGGTTTAGGGTAGGTTGTCTGAGCTCTAAAGTCTTTAGGGCTGGTATAGATAAGGGAACAACAAGAAGTCCATGAGTACAGCAAGAAGTCCATATGGAAAAAAAGAAGCATACTTGTGGGAAGGAAACAAAGATGAAAAAGACATGAGATATGATGTCATGACATCATGGGGCTAGGCCTCAGGTCATGTGAGATGTTTCACAGTTATGTGACATTGAAAGTAAAAGGAATACATTAAGTGTAAACAATGAAGAAAATAAATATGTAGCATGAGGACACAAACTATAATAGAAAGAGCATGGAGCCCCATTGGAGGTTTTGGAGAGCTGTGAGAATGAGAGGATTGGAGGAAAAGGAGGAGTGAATGTGATCCATGAGAGAAAGATCAAGTATGGAGATAATAGCTGGATCTAGGAGAATAGTAGCATCTCTATGTTGTCCAGGGAGGTGTCAACCAGGTCCTTGTGTGAGAAGGCATCTGCTGAGCCCATCATAGATCCTAGAGTGACCTTCCATATAATATCAAAGTCTTGGAGGAAAAGGGACCAGTGGGCTTGATGATAGGCCAGTTTCCTGGGGTCCTTAAGATAGGAGAGGTTCTTGTAGTCAATAAGGATGGTGACAGAATGTGGGGTTCCAAGGAGGTAGTGATGCCATTCTTTGAGGGCTAAGATAACTACCAGGAGTTCTCTGTCATAGATTTCATAGTTGTGTTTGGCCAGGGAGAAGGTTTTAGAGAAATAGGCACAAGGGTGAAGATCCCCATATTATAGTTCAGGACCTATATGCTATGTTTTTCACTTTTCCTTTACTTTTATACTTAACGTTTTCTTTTCACTTTCAAAGTCACATGACCAGTACACATGACCATGAGACCTCTCACATGACCTGAGGCCTAGACTGTGATATCATCATGATGTCATGCCTCATGTCTTTCATCTCCGTCTTTTCATTTACACGAGTACACTTCTCTTCTCATATAGACTTCTTGCTGTACTCATGTTCACCTTGTGTCTTCCTCATGTTTCTTATCTATACCAGCCCTAAACTATTTAGGACTTAGATGATCTACCCTAAACCCGTCGCTATTCACTATATAAACCCATTCTCCCTCGTCATCTACTTTTCCTTAGTCCTATTCACTTGTATCCCTCTCCACCTTAGGGGCCAGATATATTTCAAGTACCACTCTTCTTAATTCCATTTCTTTACTCTGCACTTCGCCAGCTTCATGCATGTTATCGCACGCTCATCATTGTCCCCATTATATGATCTATCTCGGCACTGTCAATTTTCTTATCCTTGAATATCATGTCCTTATACACATCTGGCTAGACATTCACACTTACACCATTCACACTGTAGCCAAAGTTGCCCAATGCCTAGATTAGGTGTTATTCTCATTGTTTCAGTTCACATCCAGTTTCACCCCATTGATATCTATTTATAGGAGTACTGCTCCTGCTACCAAGAGAGAGGCATGCATCATGAGGGAGAAATGTTTGGTGGTGTCTAGAAAGAATAAAACAGAGGCAGAGGTGAAGGTCTTTTTGAGGGATGAGAAGACCTGGTTTTGCAAGGAAGTCCAAGTCCAGGGCTCATTTTTGCAAGTAGGAGGACTAGGAGGGCAATGACTTAGGAGAAGTTGGGGATAAATTTGTGATAGAAATTAGCAAACCCAATGAAACTTTGGACCCCTTGACTGAGGAGAGAGAGTTTCTGTTCTTGATAACAGAGAGTTTAACTGGGTTCATGTGGATTTGTCCTTGTTTAATAATCATTTCAAGGTATTCCATGATAGAAGTATTAAAGGAGTATTTGGAGAGTTTAAGAGATAAACCATGTTCACAGAGTTGTTGAAGGATAGTATGAGTTCTTTGATGATGAAGAGGTAGATTATCCTTGGTGTAAATCCCTAAGTTATCTATATAGATCTTCAACTAGTACTCTGGGAGAATATTAGAGAAGATATGATTCATGAAGCTTTAGAAGGTTGGGGGAGCATTGTTGAAGCCAAAGAACATGACCATAGGTTCAAAAAGGCTGAGAGAAGTGATGAATGCTGCTTTCCATTGGTCTTCCCCTCTTAAGTGGATGTCATTGTAATTTCATTGAATATCTAGTTTAGTGAAGAGCATGGAATCTTTCATATCATCAATGAGATCAGAGATGAGGGGAAGGGGGTAGGCATTGTGAATAGTGTGAGAGTTGAAGTAGTGATAATCTTGCCAAGGGCACAATGTTCCATCTTTCTTGGAAACAAAAAAAAGGAGAGGCTTAGGAGGATTTTGAGGGAATAATATGTCCAGTGTAGAGGATAGACCTTTGCAATCATGGGGACAAAGAAGGGTTTCAGGTTAATGACATGATTGTAGAGTCAATAAGGAGGAAGTACATCAAAGGGTTTCTCTGAGAAAATGACCTGGTACTCTTGGCACCAGGGAGGGATTTCTTGCTCTTTGGGAGATTCTTGTTGAGCAAGTTGGGTGGAGAGAGTAATTTTGTTAATGGAAGTTTCAGAGAAGTAAGTGATTATTCTGCTATTCCAGTCTATGGTGGAGTTATGTTTTTGGAGCCAGGGTAATCCAAGAATGATCTGTCTTTTTCCAAGTGTAGTAACCATCAGATCAATGTTATCAGAGAACAAGAAGGAAGTTATTCATGTGGAGATTTCCCATTTAATGGTCCCTTGGTGGTTTGTGGTGCCATCTACATTATAGGCAATGAGGTGTCATTTTAGAGAGTGGATCCCTAAGTGAAGGGATGGTATGAGACTGGGGCTGATGAAATTTCTGGAGGCTCCAGAATTGATAAGGGCAGTGGTTATGATGGTTTGTAAATACACTTGTAGGTGAACAGGGATGCAAAGGGCTTTCTAATTCAGTAGTCCTACTAGTACAATGTGGGAAAATGATGTCACAGCATCTTTCCCATTTAAAAATCCTGGGTATCTAGGTTAGCAATATCTTTAGTCTCCTCATCCTCTTTAAAGCAGAGCTTGAGGATTTGAAGTACCACTTCTTCATCTCTTCCCAAGGTGCAAAGGGAGTTTATATATTTTTCTAGGGTAGAGGGAGTTTTCTGAGAGGTGGTAGGGATAGAGGGGGTAGTGGCAATGGGGATGATGGTGGTGGATTGGTTTCTTGGAGGGCAAGGATGTTCATTGGACAATTGGAAGCATTGGTTTAAGTTGTGTCTGGTTTTGCAATAGCAGAAGCATTGTCCTTCTTTGATGCATTTTACTCTTTCTAGGGGGGTGAGCTTGGAGAGACAAATAGCATCTACATCCATGGTGTTTGGGTCAGAGGTGGCAGAGGCATGATAGTGGAATACAGTAGAGGAAGGGTGAGTTCCTTTATGAAGGGATGCAATATGTGCTTTTTGAGCATGGAATGTCTTTGCTTTTTCAATCCATGCAAAGATGGTAGTGGGTACAGTAAATATGGAGAGAATCATGGTGGCGATTTTCTGATCAATTCCAAGAGAGAATTGGTTAATGAGGATGACATCATCAAAGATCCCTGCTTTTGCAGCAAGGTTCTAGAACTCAGTAATATACTTCTGGAAACCATCATTGGTGGTTCCATCAGATCATTTGAAGGATTTCTGGACTAGGATGTAGAGTTTCAGATGTGCAGTGGCCTTTGTATCAAATGGGAAGAAGATGGACTCAAAGTTTGTGGTGAATTTATTGAAGGTTTTCTTGGTTTGTGCAATGTTGGTGTTACTTATTATACCACAGTTCAAAGAAGGAGATTCCACATTCCTTGCTCATTTTATTCAGGGTGGTCATGATCTTGTCTGCATCAGTGGAGTACAGGGCATTTTTGATTTGGAAATATGGCCTTCACTCATCAGGTATGTAGTATCAAAGAATTCTCCAGAGAAATTAGCAAGGAGAGCTGCCTTAAGCTCAGTCTTAGTAGCCATTGGTATACTAGATGGAGGAGTTACTAGTGATGCAGGAGGTGTAGGAATTACTGGTGGTGCTAGGAGTACAGGGATTACTGGTGGTGCTGGAGATATAGGTGGTGCTGTAGTGATTGCAGGGAGCCTTGGGGTTCTGGGGGCAATATTCTGTGGTAGTCCTGGCGGGGCTTGGGTGAGGGAAGATCCAGTGATTCTCCTGGGATTGGGTTGTTGTTATGGTTCATGGACCTCATGCTATGTTTTCACTTTCTTCTGTTTCTCATACTTAACAATTTCTTCTCATTTTCAAGATCATGTGACCAGTGCATGTGATTGTGAGACATCTCACATGACTTGAGGCCTAGCTCATGATGTCACTATGATATTATACCTCATATCACTTTTATTTCCATCTTCTTTCCACAAATGTGCTTCTTTCTTTCCACATAGACTTCTCACCACACTTGTGTTCTTCTCATTGTTTCTTATCTAACCTGGCCCTAAACTATTTAGGACTCAGATGACCTACCCTAAATTACTCATACTTACATATATAAACCCTTCCCTCTCATCATCTCTTTTCTTAGTCCTATTTATTTGATCTTCTCTCCTACTTAGAGGCTGGGATTACCTCAAGTACTACTCTTTCCACCTCTTATCCTTTACTCTGCATTTGTCATTGTTGTCCCCATTACTGGATGCTGTGTATATTCTATGTTTACACTATTGCCATTGACACTTTTGGTCTCTACATTTTGGTCCATGTCTAGATTGACCCCTGCCTTCATATCATCATCATAAGCACTAAAGTCACTGTTCCCCTAAATTAGGGTAATGTCTCTTAGTTTAAGTTCTAGTCCTGTTTCAGTTGTAAAGGAGATGATGGATTTTCTTTGTCAGAATCAGAGAGGTATCCAAAAGCTCATTGAAGAAACCTTTGTAATGAAATGACTAAGGTATGGTGGTCATTCTTGTCCTAGATAGGAGGGACAAAGGAGACTCTTGATGTTTTGTTATGTAAAGGTGCTGCTTTCAAGTGCAGAGCACAGACAAGGACAACTCTTCAGGAGGGACACTCATGAAAAGGTACAACAACATCCTAAAAGATGCAAAAAAGACCAAGGTTATATGGAATGTGGAGACAATGGGTTCAAGGGACTCAGGAAACTGAGAACACAAGAAAGGTGCGATATATTGCATAGATATGCCCAGACCCTTTGCTCCAGCTGTCTTGCTCACCTTAGCCTTTTGCTCTCTTTGTCTACCATCTTGACAGTCTTGTCAGAACTCTGCCCTTGACCTCATTACCTCATCATAGAATGCCCTGATCTCTCCCAGAAGACATTAGTAAGATGCATCATAAACTTGCATATTGTGCTTACTATGAGTATCATTATTAGACTTGGAGTCAACAAAGTCAAGGAAAATCAATGGCTCTATTGGAGTAGGGGGAGGGATAATGATCAGCTCAAAACCATCATCTGAGTCATCAAATCCAGTATTAGAGTCAAGGTTGCTTTCAGCATGCTTTTTCAGATTTTGCTATCTTGCCTCCATTACATAATGAGCTGCCAAATCCAAGTATAGAGTAACTCTTGCTGTGTAGATTGATGAGGCATTGGAGTGGGAAAGATAGGATAGGTGGTAGAAAACAGATTTTATTATATCCTTTTATTATATGATTCCAATCTTCAGGCATCATTTGAGCCATGTGATATTTCCATGTGACATGGCACAGTCAGCCAGCAGTCCTCAGCATAATCAGAGCTGTCTGAGTTTCATTTCTAGCTTAAAATGACTTGGAACTTTCAGAATCACTCTGATGGTCATATAATAGCCATCCTGAATACCATTATTGTTACTATCATTGTAGTCCATCAAGTTCCAATTTAAATTTATGTGTTACAATACTGCACAATTACAGCATACTTGGTGGATTTTAATTGCAATGGTGAAGTAACCTCTTATGTGAAGTTCATGTTTCTCTAACAGAAATGATCATGTAGTGTAGTGGTTTTGTATATCTACAATGTATATGTAAATGTATTACAACTATAAGTGGAGAATTGTGAGTTCAAATCGAGGTCAAGCCAACAATTGTCACATTGAAAAGTGTAGTAATATAATACTAATTGACTAGTAGTAATGTCTAATACAAAGAGATGGTAGTTGAGTAACTAATATAATGGTAATCATGGTACTGCCACTGTGATAGCTTTTTATGAATCACAATCAGTGAATAAAATGTAAGTAAGAATGACAAAGATAAAAAGAAATATATAATTAAAGTATCAACTTTTTTGTTGTATGGTGAAGTATATAAAGAGTTGTTGATATGATATAGAATATATTGTAAGGTTTAGCTTGTGCTCGCGTTGCTTGCACAAGCTAAACCTTACACTAATTCTATATCATATCAACAACTCTTTATATACTTTACCATACAACAAAAAAGTTGACAAGCATAAGCTAAATATAACAATAATAAATATTCAAATGAATTATGATGATTATGGCTGTATAATTGCTCCTAGGAAGGCAAGCTGGCATGGTCCACATCTGCACAGCCACCTCCCTATATAGTCAACAATTGTCCATTTTTTATTTATAAAATATATCAATAACAGATTTGAGAGTATAATAAAAATAAAGATATTGACATGGCTGTGGCTGTGCCATTGCTCCATCCTGGCAGGCAAGCTAACATGGCCCATCTCTTACATAGCCACAATCATGTGTCACATCATGTATCATTAATGATTATAATACATAGATGAGTGATGAGTTATGTACTGTAGACCATGGTTGTGGCTGTGCAGCAGATGTCCATGGAAGCTCTCCTTCCAGGACGGAGCAATGGCACAGCCACAGCCATGTCAATATCTTTATTTTTATTATACTCTCAAATTTGTTATTGATATATTTTATAAATAAAAAATGGACAATTGTTGACTATATGAGGAGGTGGCTGTGCAGATATGGCCATGCTAGCTCGCCTTCCAGGACGGAGCAATGGCACAGCCACAGCCATCACACAATATTTTACTTGACCATTTATACAGTATCTTATTTGTTATTGAATAATGAACAGTGTAAAATTAGGGGCTACAGTGAAGGTGGCTGTGCAAATGACACTCATGCAAGCTCGCCTTCCAGGACGGAGCAATGACACAGCCACAGCCATCACAATTTTTGTAACTTCATCATATCACAAAAATCTCTGTGTTGTCTATTCTATATATAAAATAGTGGAAAATTGGTGATTGCATTGGAGGTGGCTGTGCAGATATGGGCCATGTCACCTCGCCTTCCAGGACGGAGCAATGGCACAGCCACAGCCATGTCAATATCTTTACATTAATCATGCTTTTACATTTCTGATTTTATACTCTACAAAGAAGACATTGGAGGGGTGATTGGAGGTGGCTGTGCAAAGATGGGCCATGTCACCTCGCCTTCCAGGACGGAGCAATGACACAGCCACAGCTGTTACAATATCATTCACTTGACCATAATCTCACATCTGAGATACTATCTCTTATTAATAAGTCAATGGAACATTGATGGCTGCATTGGGGGTGGCTGTGCAAATGGGACTCATGCCAGCCCGCCTTCCTGGACGGAGCAATGACACAGCCACAGTGGTTACAATATCATTCACTTATGACACTATCATGTTCTGATAAAGTGACTCAACAATGTAATATTCGTGGCAACATTGAAGGTGGCTGTGCAAATGACACCCATCCCAGCTCTCCTTCCAGGACGGAGAAATAGCACAGCCACAGGTATCACAATATGTGTCACTTGACCATTGTATAAACTATCTGGTGCATATAATGTCACATGGGTGGCTACAGTGGAGGTGGCTGTGCAATGTATACCCATGCAAGCTCGCCTTCCAGGACGGAGAGAATGCAATTGCAGAGTGTCAACACATTGGTTAAATATAACATTTAAAGTCTGACTTGTAAATTTTTGACAAGAGGAACTTCAAATGATACATGAAATTCTTGCCAAATCTACCTAGGGACACACTAGAAGAGCTCATAACACTTCTCCTGGAGGGGAATTCAATATCAACACTGACATTTACTTTCAAAAAAATCAAAAATGGCAAAAAACAAATGAAAAAGTGCTCCTCAATTCTGGCACAGTCCAGATGTTCATGGACAAAAATTGGGTAACATCTCTCAGCATCCCCACCAAAAAATTAACCTCTCCTCAATTGATTACTAATGCTGATGGGACTTCTTCATCCCATAGCACTATTACAGATTACATTTCAGTAGTATTCTCATACCAGGGTCACTCTAAAGGAGTCAACGCTTTGGTGACAAACTTGGGAACTCACCATATTTATCTAGGCTATGACTGGTTCCAATGCCATAACCCTCTCATCAACTGGGTTGATAAAGAGATCAAGTTCTGTCACTGCACATGTAACTATGTTACCATCAATGCAGCTGGCCTCATCAATGAAGTCTGGAACCCCACCATTCATTCCATCAAGGAAGGCCTTGCAGATAAGGTACCTTCACAATATCATGAATTTCTGGATGTCTTTAGCAAAGAAGAATCCAAGCACATGCCCATATGCAAACCTTGGGACCGTGCCACCATCCTACCTAATGCCGTCACTCTCACCCTCCCTTCCTCCGTCTCCATTCACCCCACTGTCAATATCTCCCACGTAAAACCTTATAAAGTCCCACTGAATGGACAAAACATATTTAAACCCGATCCCATCACCGTGACCGAAGATCGTCATGAAGAATACGAAGTCGACTGAATCGTTCAGTCTAGGCTTCACTGCGGAAAGCTACAATACCTCATCCACTAGAAGGGATAGGATGAGGTGGATCACACCTGGGAACCCGCCGTCAACTTAAAACATGTGCAGGACGCAATTACCGAGTTTCACGCATCACACCCTAATGCCCCACAACCAATTCGAGGCATCTCCAAAACAGAATTCGTTTCCCTCTTTCATCTGTTCAGTCCCTCCTATACCAAATTCACCGATTCTCGACTAGATCTTGAATCAGGTGAATGGGGGGGTAGTGTTATAGTTCAGGACCCATATGCTACATTTTTCACTTCTTCTTTACTTTCGAACTTAACACTTTCTTTCTCTTTTCGAGGTCACATGACCAGTGCATGTAACCATGAAATCCCTCACATGACATCATGCCTCATAACTTTCATTTCTGTTCACTTTCCCTGAGGACGCTTCTATCTTCCTACAATGGACTTCTCACCGTCCTCATGGCTATCTCGTATTTTCCTCATGTTCCTTTCTCACACTGGCCCTTAATCAATTAGGACTCAGATGACCTACCCTAAACTCCCCATATTTACATATATAAACCCTCCCCCTTCGTCATCTCCTCCTCAGTCCTATTCACCTGAATACTCTCCTACTTAGGGGCCTGTTCAGTAGTCTACCACTCTTATTCTTACTTCCAAATCCTATCTCTGCATTTGCCGACTTCGTGTCTGTTACTGCACGCTCTATGTTTTGTGCCAAGTACATGATCTATTTGGGCACCGTTAACTTTCTCGTCCACGTCTGGTTGGACGTCCGCACTTGAACCGTACACATTGTCGCTGAAGTTGCCCGACGCCTACATTAGGTGTTGTCCAACTTAAGTTGTTCTTTTCATTCACTCCGTTTCAGTTATCACACACTTGTCACCGATAAACATTTTATGCTCTATCTGGGGACTGTAAACTTTCTTGTTGCTGAATACCATGTCCTAGTCCATGTCTGGCTAGATACTCGAAACTGAACCATTCATACCATCGCAGAGGTCACACAACACCTAGATTAGATGTTGTTCTCCTTTAGTTGTTTCTTCGTTCACCCTGTTTCATTCTGGATCCTTGATTTGGATGCTTTAATGCACTTCACACCTGATTGTACTAACTTTGTTGAGTATGTAAGCACCATGAACAGATGCCTGTTATAACCATCTCTGGAATGATCTACATTGAAGGACAAGGTAGAGTACTTGTGTGATGGGAGGACTCTAATAAAGCCTCCTAAATCATGGATTTGCACAATGTTGGCTTAATACCAAACTCAGGTGTTCACCTAGTTTCCCTTGGTCAATTACTTGCTCATGGTGCCAAAGTTCATGGTGATGATCACCAGATTACAGTGACTTATGGTGATGGCACTATCTTTGCCCCATTTACTCCTGGTTAAATTGGTCATGGTTTATACATGATCAAGGCATTACCGATGAAAGGACAGCAAGCCCACATTACAAGGACTATTACAATCCACTCAGACATTAAATCTTTCCCCATTGAATCCTACCATCAGTATAAATACATCATCATCTTCCTTGATGACTATACCTCCATGGCATGGGTCACAGCTTTGCATATGAAAGATGCTGCATTCACTACCACTAGACACTTCCTAAAAATGGTGTCCATACAATTTTGGAGCAAAAATCCAAGGTTGGATGTCTGATGTAGGAGGAGAGTACAAGTCCAGAGTATTTGATGACATACTCAAGGGGGAGAGGATATACATTTTCCAAAGTGCCCCTCATACTCCTCAACAAAATGGTTGAGCAGAATGATTCATGCATACTGTTATGGACAAATCTGAAGCTATGTGGCAAGATGCCTGCATTCCAGATAGTTAATGGGAATTCAGTATTATACATGCAACCCACATTTACAACAGAACACCACTATGGCACCATAACTGGCACACTCTGTTATAGTTCAGGACCTATATGCTATGTTTTTCACTTTTACTTCGTTTTCATACTTAATGTTTTCTTTTTACTTTTGAAGTCATGTAACCAATACACATGACCATGAGAACCCCTCACATGACTTGAGGCCCAGACCATGACATCATACCTCATGTCTTTCATCTCTATCTGTTTGTTCGCACAAGTACACTTCTTTTTTCCCATATGGACATCTTGCCATACTCATGTTCACCTTGCATTCCCCACATGCTTGCTTATCTATACCAGCCCTAAACCATTTAGGACTCAGACAACCTACCCTAAACTTCCCCTACTTACATATATAAACCCCTTCCCTTCATTATCTACTTCTCAGTCCTATTCACTTGAAATCCCCTCTCCTTAGGTGTTATAGTTCAGGACCTATATGCTATGTTTTCACTTTTTCCTTCACTTTCGAACTTAACGTTTTCTTTCTATTTTCAAAGTCACATGATCTCCACACATGACCATGAGATCTCTCACATGACCTGAGGCCTAGCCCCGTGATGTCATCATGACATCATGTCTCATGTCTTTCATCTCCGTTCCTTTCCCATGAGGATGCTTCCTTTTTCCCACATGGACTTCTCACCATCCTTATGGTTTACTTGCATTTACCTCATGTTCCCTTTCTCACACCAGCCCTTAACTATTTAGGACTCAGATGACCTACCCTAAACCCATCACTATTCACTATATAAACCTGTCCCTCTCTGTTGTCTACTCTTTCCTTAGTCCTATTCACTTGAATCCTCTCCACCTTTGGGGCCAGTTCTCCTGACTACCACTCTTGTTATCTTCATATCTACTCTTCATCATTGAGATCGTGAACAACTCATCAATTCAATTGTATCTTTGCTTTTGCCGTCTCCTGAGCAACATTACTGCTTGCTCGTTGTTCCTTGTGCCAAGTTCATGATATACTTGGGCACCGTTAACTTTCTTGTTCTTGAGTATCATGTATTGGTCCATATCTGGCTTAACGTCAGGACCCGCACCATACACACTGTCACAGAGATTGCCAAACGCCTAGAATAGGTGTTGTCCAACTTTAGTTGTTTTCCTTGTTCACTCTGTTTCACTTGAATAGGACTGCTGCGAGGCTGACCCTGTTTACTCCCCCTTACCTTCACCATTTTATGTGCTCTCGTGCATGTGCAGATCATCTTGCCTTCCAGCAGCAACAAGCTACCTTAAACTTTTACACTGCAACCCGTATTATCCACCTATTGCCTGCACCAGAGCCACCCTGCCTTTTCGCCCCCAACTTTGCCCATTACCTAGGTGAACTTCCGCCCATGTATGACAAGGTTGATCTCAACGACCACCCCATCAAGCAACCTCATGAATATTTTCCCGAACCAATCCCCACTCATGAGCAAACACCAATCGAACAAGTTTGAGCCCCTTCCTCTTCCTTCTCCTCACATGCCATCTCTCCCGTTTCCCCTCCTGTACCAGCTCTACCCCACGCACACCGTCAGTGCAAATCCCATCACAAGGAACTAAAAAACATCCGTCCCAAAACAAACCACTTCACCGCCTTCTACCACCTCCATCCCAAATCCATTCTCTGCTGCCCCATCAAATTTTTATAAATCATGTCTCAACAAGCTGAGCAAGCCACTCCTCCTGCTGACCCTAACGTTACCTGGGCCAACATTTGAAACACCATGGCCAACATGGCCATACTCCTTCAAGCATCTCTGCTTTTGCAACAGCAGATGACACAGCAATTTGCCAAGGCAGCAATGGCATGACCATCGTTCCTGCCAACCAAGCTCATCACCGATCCTGGCACTTGGGATGGCAACTGGGTTACCTTTCACACCTGGTGGGTCAAAATCACAACCTGGGTACAGTGCCAAGGAGGTCTTGATAATCGACAACAAACAGCCGCCGTCCTCCTCCAGATGGTTGGCAAAGCCAAATCTTTTGTGAGAAGCACCCTCGAAAAGTATCAAAAAAAGAATTCTGCCCTTGAGTGGCCATCATGGGAGGAATTAAAAAAGGAAGTAGAGGACCATTTCTGTATTGATGTCCTCAAGGAAGAATCTTACATTTAACTAACCAACCTTTGGCAAGGCTCAATGCCAATTGAGGTCTTTACCTAACAATTTGAGCTCCTCCGGCAGGATGCAGACCTGTTGAGGCATGACAACAATGTTCTTCATCTCTACAAAGAATGCATTGATTATAATATCAATTTTCAGTTGTCAACAAGGAGCCTGCTGACACTCTCTCCCATTGCCCTGACCATGGTGACACAGTCGATAAGTTAAATGAAAACCTTACTGTCTTCCCATCCACTGTTCTCTGTTCTTCCTTGTTAACTATTCTGGTCAAATTAACATCCACAGATGCCCGCTTACCCTCAAAGGGCTCTCCTGATGCTACAGGCTTTGACCTGTACATGTCTGTTGATCTTGACATTCCTGCCCATGATCAAGCTCTCGTCCCCACCCATGTCAAGATTCAACTCCCCTATGGCAGAATTGCACCATGCTCAGCCCTCACCCTCAAACATAAAATCAATGTCATGGCCAGAGTCATTAACACTGATTATAAGGGGGAAATTGGTATAATTCTGTTCAACCACTCCAATTCTCCATTTCACATTTCTAAATTCAACCATATCACACAACTAATTATTGAAAAAATAGAAAACCCAACGTTAACAGAAGAAAAAACTCTAGACAAGTCACAACGAAACGACAAAGGTTTTGGCTCCACTGGGGTCAAAGCCATTTCTTCCACTCTTTCCCTGAATTTTGAAACTAAATTATCTTTGGAATCAGCCAGATTGGACGTTGATGCTATCAACGAATATGAATACTATGCATCAAAAAAACTTTTCAGAAATTCGAATGGCATCATCTTTGTGCCACCTTCTCTCCACATCAAGCTTATCTCACTCTTTTATGATTCTCCCATCGTTGGTCACCCTGGCTGCGACAGAACCATTTCTTTGATTAAACACTTTTACTGGTGGCCAGGCGCCACCAAAGACATTGCCTCTTATATAGAACATTGTCAGGTGTGCTTCCTCATGATGGGATCGTCAAAGCCACTGGCAGGAAAACTCATGCCTCTCCCTGCCCCTTCCCATCCATGGGAAGATATCTCATTTGATTTCATTACAGGACTACTGTTACGATTCACTTTTTCTTTACCTTTCGCATTAGCATTCGTCTTACACTTCTTGCTAATGCCTTTCTTTCGCACAACGACCACCGCCTTCTTCCGCTCTTCTCACAATGGTCATCTTGATTATGAACTCTTATCTTTTGTTCCGCTTCCTTCCGACAGACAGCCACATTTCCTTTATACCGATAACTCCCGTTATCTTCCTCATTGAGCCTCCTCTGACCTTCCGCTGCTACACAGCTTGGTCCGTGCACGGTTCCCTTTAGGTATATAAACCCTGCCGTTGCTACCTTGTATTCTCTAAGCTAGACCTACCTGGAATAGCACCTTTGTTTCTTTCACTTGTCAATCGCTCTCTAAGTCACCCGTCCTACTTTTGAGTGGACGCTCATCGCTCTACCTTTGTCTCCAGT
>JBBPLC010000287.1:0-31947 GCA_038089535.1 Hemileccinum rubropunctum | reverse complement strand
GAAATCATTCTTTTTCCCTGTCATAAAACAACTTCTTCATTGGACTTAGCCGCATTATTTAGAGACCACGTATGGTGTCTTCACGGACTCCCTAACACTATTCTCTCGGACAGAGGACCACAATTTGTCTCGGAGTTCACCAAGGAACTTTGCAAAGTACTTGGCATTTAGCAGAAACTCTCTACAGCATATCATCCACAAACCGATGGTCAGACGGAACGGGTCAATCGAGAGGTTATCGCGTATCTCCGAGCTTATGTCGCAAAAAAGCAGGAGACTTGGGCCTCATGGCTAAAAATGGCGCAGTTCGCGCATAATAATACACTCACCACCGCCACAGGCACCACACCCTTTTCCATTACGCGAAACTATTCTCCACGCATGGGTACGGAGCCCACAAACTCCACTGCGACTCCTGGAGGGTCGTTTGGTAAAACTATGGGGAAAAATCACGAAGAGATTGCTTCCACGCTACAAAAAACCTGCGATCGGATGTCGCACGCACAAACATCCAAGCGCTCTTCAGCCCCCGAATATTCTAGTGGAGATCTAGTCTGGCTCTCCACCGAACACCTCTCCCTCCCTTACCCTGCGCGTAAATTAACACAAAAATTTATCGGCCCCTATCATATCACTACCGTACTCCCTAACACTGTCACCCTCGCCCTCCCTTCCTCTGTTTCCATTCACCCAACCGTCAATATTTCCCACATAAAACCCTATAAAGCCCCGCTGGATGGACAAAACATATTTAAACCAGATCCCATCACCATGACTGAAGATCATCACGAAGAATACAAAGTTGACCGTATTGTCCAGTCAAGACTACATCATGGGAAACTACAATACCTCATCCACTGGAAGGGATGGGACGAGGTGGATCGCACCTGGGAACCCGCCATTAATTTAAAACATGCGCAAGACGCTATCACCGAGTTTTACACTTCACATCCAAATGCCCCATGACCCATTCAGGGCATCTCTGAGACAGAATTTACTTCCCTCTTCCAACCGTTCAGTCCCTCCTATACCGAATTCACCAATTCTCGACTAGATCTCGAATCTGGTGAATGGGGGGTAGTGTTATAGTTCAGGACCTATACGCTACGTTTTTCACTTTTTCCTTATTCTCAAACTTAACAATTTCTTCTCTTTTCGAAGTCACGTGACCACCGCACGTGACCTGAGGTCTAGCCCATGATGTCATCACGACGTCATACCTCACATCTTTCATTTCCGTCTCCTTTTCCATGAGGATGCTTCTTTCTTCCCACATGGACTTCTCCCCGACCTCATGGCTACCTTACATTATTCTCATGTTCTGCTTCTCACACCGGCCCTTAATCGATTAGGACTCAGATGATCTACCCTAAACTTCCCATACTTACATATATAAACTCATCTCCCTTGTTGTCTCTTCCCCAGTCCTATTCATTTGAATACCCTCCTCCTTGGGGCCTGTTCATTTGTGTACCACTCTTCCCTTTACTTTTACCTTCATCATTGAGATCATGAACAACTCAGTGATTCAATCATATCTCTGCATTTGCCATCTCTCAAGCAATGTTACTGCTCGCTCGTCGTCACACATGCCAAGTTCATGCTTTACTTGGGCACCGTAAATTTCCTCATCGCTGAAAATCATGTACTCGTCCATGTCTGGCTGGACACCCGAAACCGTACCGTTCATACCGTCGCTGAAGTCGCCCAACGCCTAGATTAGGTGTTGGTCTCTTTAAGTTTTTTCCGTCATTCAATCCCGTTTCAACATCATAGTCTAGACCAATGATGTCATAGAGCTCCAGACCTATGGTGATGTCATGTTATATGATGAGCTATAGTAATGCAATAAGGTTGTCAAGTCACGTGATCTGCCCCCACCTTATCCCTTCCAGACATTATCAAACCTTTCTCCCTCATGATAGACACCTCTCTCCTGGCAGCAAGGGCAATACTCCTGCAAACAAACACCAATGGGGATCTTCACCCTTATACCTATTTCTCTAAAACCTTCTCTCCAGCTGAATACAACTATTGTAATGGAGTGGAACGGCAAACGAGGCTGCTCCATCCACCTTGCGGAAGGTTCCTGCTGGCATGGATGACAAGTGGCATCTAGCCAATAGATATGGCCAACAAGGAGGAGGGAAGGGTTCGACGACAAGTGCCTTTCGTAACGGAATGGCATAACCCAGCAAGGAATGTGAGAGAACACCCACTATGGCTCTTAGGCAGTTCAGATGTAGGGAACTGGGCAAGAGACAAGTGAATAGAACTAGGGAATATACAGGAGGGGACTACGGTATATATAGGAAAGGAATCGGTTTAGGGGAGGCTCCTGTATCTACGTGAGGGCTGGTATAGAAGGGGAACATGCAGATAACATGAGGTGTCCATGAGGTTACCATGAGGCATGACATCACTGATGATGTCATAGCCTAGACCAATGAGGTCATAGCTCCAGGCCCAACGATGACGTCATGTCATGTGACCAGTCTAGGTGCAGTCCTAGACCCTAAGCCTAGCTGTGGGAGTTGTCATGTGAGATGCTATCCAATAAGATAAGATAAGCATCCAGTATTATAGTAAATGTATTGCGAATCCTATAACAACTATGATATCTATGATAGAGAACTCCTGGTGGTCATCCTAGCCCTCAAGGAATGGTGTCAATACCTCCTTGGAACCCCATGCTCTATCACCATCCTTACCAACCACAACAACCTCTTCTATCTTAAAGACCCCAGGAAACTATCCTACTGTCAAGCATAATGGTTTCTCTTCCTTCAAGACTTTGATATCATATAGAAGATCACTCCAGGATCTATGATGGGACTAGCAGATGCTCTCTCATGCAAAGACCAGATAAATATCTCCCTGGACAATGTAGACACAGTTATTCTCCCAGATCCAGCTATCATATCTGCATTAAATCTACACTAAGCAACAAAACCATTGCAATATTTGGTAGTTGTATATTGTATGCAACATACAAAGTCAGGACATGTGAATTACACTTAGAATTAGTCACACAAAATAAAGTAGATACATTTGGAATTCTATGGAGCCTTTGGTCATGTGATTTGGTACAGGGAATATGGAGATATAGCTATTTTAAGTTGGTCATGTCAGTGCAATAGTTTTGTAGCTAACCTAGCAAAGTTCAAAATTGATATGTTCTGATAGGTTCTGACATAAGGAATGGGTCATGTGACCTATAATAAGTTCAACACAACATAAATACACCAAAATACCACTCTTAATCCACTATCACTACCATAAATATAACAGATTGGAACGGCAACAAACCAACTCCTAATGAGGGTGGCCTAGCCTCTAGCTAGGATGGCCCAAGTGTTGCCTAGAATGATAAATACGATGAGAAGCCTGATAACAGTGGCAAGCCGGCAAATGAGAGGAATGAGTGGTACTCAGATGTACTCAGGCCCCACAGTGTGAAGGGTAAGACAAATGAATAAGACTGGCTAACCCAGTGTTATAGTTCAGGACCTATACGCTACGTTTTTCTTTTTCTTCATCTTCACTTTTGGACTTAACGCTTTCTTTCCTTTTTGAAGTCACGTGACCAGTACACGTGACCGTGAGATCCCTCATGTGACCTGAGGTCTAGCCCATGATGTCATCATGACATCATACCTCATGTCTTTCATCTCCGTTTCTTTTCCCATGAGGACGCTTCCTTTCTCCCACACGGACTTCTCACCGTCCTCATGGTTTCCTCATGTCCTTTACTTCTCACACCGGCCCTCAATCGATTAGGACTCAGACGACCTACCCTAAACCCTCCGTACTTACATATATATACCCTCTCCCTTTGTCGTCTACTCCCCAGTCCTATTCACTTGAATACCCTCCTCCTTGGGGCCTATTCATTTGTTTACCACTCTTCCTATCTCCTCCTTTTACTCTGCACTTGCCGACTTCGTGCACGTTATCGCATGCTACTTGTTTGACCTTGTGAATGCTATACCTCGGAACTGTTCACTTCCTCATCGCTGAACTCCACGTCCTCATCCACATTTGGTTGGACACTCGCTGCTGAACCATACACACCGTCGCCGAAGTAGCCCAACGCCTAGATTAGGTGTTGTACTACTTTGTTTAGTTCCATCCCGTTTCACCCAGTCGCATCGCTACCCTATATATACTACTACAGAAGAGTGCACGGACCAAGCTGTGTACTTTAGGGTAGGTCTAAATGTAAGGAATGTGGTAGCAGCAAGGCATGATGTTATAGTGACATCATGGATCTAGGCATAGTCTGGAGTGGCCTATAGGTACATGATCATGGGAACTAGCACATGCCCCTAAGGTACAATAGATAAGATAACAGTGGCCAAGTCATGTGATTGTGGGAAGTGGTCATGTGACCTTGAAAGTAGAAATAGTAAGTCCGGGTAAAGGAAAATGCAGGGAATGTAACGGTAAGCAGTAGTGTTGTAGCCCGAACTACAACAATAAAATCTCTTTCTACTGCTCAAACCAACCAAATCATCTCTTCCTTGGATTTGGGTCAATATACTCACCAAATCTCTGATTCTACTGGTATACACCACTCAACCATCAGTAGAATTTGCTCTAAACTTTGTCCAAACCTGGCTAAATCCTCTGGTGGCCATTCTACCATTATAACACCTGCTGATATGTGTCATATCATTTGTCTTATTAAAACCAGATGAGAACTAAAACAAAAGAACAACACCTAATCTAGGCGTCAGGTGACTTCTGCAATGGTGTGGATGGATCGAGTATGCATGTCCAACCAAATGTGGACAAGGACATGATATTCTGTGACGAGAATGTGATATTCTGCAACAAGGAAGTTTACTGTACTGAGGTACAACATAAAATGTTTAATGATGACAAGTATGCGATAATGTGCATGAAGCTAGCAAGAGCAGAGTGAGGAATGGGAAAGAAGAAGAGTGGCATTCATGAAGTATCCAGTCCCTAAGGTGAAGGGGAATACAAATGAATAGGACTAAGGAAAGGTAGATGACGAGAGGAGGTAGGTTTATATAGTGACTAGTGATGGGTTTAGGGTAGGCCATCTGAGTCCTAAATAGTTTAGGGCCAGCATAGATAAGGAAACATGAGGAAGAAGCAAGGTGAACATGAGTACAGCAAGAAATCCATGTGGGAAAGAAGAAGCGTACTTGTGTGAGCAAAATGACAGAGATGAAGGACATGAGGCATGATGTCATAATGATGTCAAGGGCTGGGCCTCATGTCATGTGAGATGTCCCACAGTCACATGCACTGGTCACATGACTTTCGAAAATGAAAAGAAAGCATTAAGTATGAGAACAAAGGAAAAGTGAAAAATGTAGTATATAGGTCCTGAACTATAACACTTATTCTCTCTCTTCCCAGACTATTTATTATTACTTGAAGAAAACAGGTATGAAAGCTGTAGTGAAGAAGAAATGCTCTCACCTTACTGCTGCTCATAAGAAGGCTAGACTGGACTTTGCAGAGAGTTATTAGCACTGGACTATACAAGAGTGAAAACAAGTTATATAGTTGGATGAAACCAAAATTAATCATATTGGGTCAGATGGAAAGAGATGGGCATGGAAAAGGGCAGGGGAGAGTCTAACTGATAGATTGATACAAGGAATAATCAAGTTTGGAGGGGATTTTCTGATGATGTGGGGTTGTATAACATGAGAAAGGGTTGGATTGGCATGCAAAATTGATAGTAAGATAGATACTGATCTTTACCTATAGATTATGGAGGATGAACTTCAGCAAACCCTGGAGTATTTTGGCAAAACTCTAGATGATATTATCTTCTAGTAGAACAATAATCCCAAATACACTAGCAAAAGGGTCAAGAAGTGGTTTGCTAAGCATGGCTTGAGGTTATGGTGTGGCCAGCTTAGTCTCCAGACCTTAATCCAATATGACATCTATGGTTTCTTCTTAAAAAATGGCTAGCAGAGTATCTAGAGTCAGCAAAGGAAATAACAGAACTTTGGGAGAGTACAAGTAAAGTGGGAGAAGATAGAGGTTGCAGAGTGTCAAAGGTTGATTGAGAGCATGCCCAGGAAAGTTCAGAAGGTGATCAAGGCCAAAGAAGGCTATATCTCATACTAGTTTATGATATCCTTAATATCGGCAACAAAACTGTTGCAATAACATAACTAACTTAAAATAGTCATATCTCCATATTTCCTGCACTACCTCACATGACCAAAGGCTCCATAGAAAGCCAAACATATCTACTGTATTTTGTGTGACTAATGCTAAGCATAATTCCCATGCCCTGAGTTTGTATATTGCATACAATATAAAACTACCAAACATTGCAATGGTTTTGTTGCTCAGTGTATGTACATACATAGTGCTACATTGGTCTGTGTAGTAGGTTCTTGGCAATGACTACATGCTGCTATGCTTACTACTATAGTTCAAAGTATGAACTTAATACTTATGTAACTCTACAAATGGGGAGAAAAACTATAAGGTCTACAGGTGCTATATATTATGATTGCCCTCTGTTCTACACTCTTTTCAGATTGAGATAGGCTCAATTGTAACATGTACCTTTCTTCTTTTCTAGTCACATTGAAACAGAGTTAAGCGAAAAGACAACTAAAAGAGATCAACACCTAATCTAGGCATTGAGCGACTTCTGCAACGGTGTGGACGGTGCGGTTACAGGTGTTCAACCAGATGTGGACGAGTATGTGGTAGTCAGCAATGAGGAAGTTAACGGTTCCAAGATATAGCATAAATGGGATACAACGATGAGTGTGCAATAACAGGCACGAAGACGGCAAATGCAGAGTATGAGATTGAGAGGGAATAAGAGTGGTAAACAAGTGAACAGGCCCCTAAGTAGGAGAGTATTCAAGTGAATAGGACTGAGGAGTAAACGATGAAGGGAGAGGGTTTATGAAACAGGATGAGAACCTATTAATGTAGAACAACACCTAATCTAGGCATTGGGCTACTTCAGCGATGGTGTGGACGGTGCAGTTGCGAGTGTCCAACCAAATGTGGACAAGGATGTGATAATTGGCAATGAGGAAGTTGACGGTTCCGAGATATAGCATAAACGTGTTACAACGAAGAGTGTGCGATAATGTGCACAAAGCCGGCAATTGCAGAGTAAGGGGAAAGATACAGAGGAGTGGTAAACAGATGAACAGGCCCCTAAGGAGGAGGGTATTCAAGTGAATAGGACTGGGGAGTAGACGACGAAGGGGGAGGGTTTATATATGTAAGTATGAGAAGTTTAGGGTAGGTTGTCTGAGTCCTAATCGATTGAGGGCCGGTGTGGGAATAGAGAACATGAGGAAATGGTGAGGAAGCCATGAGGACGGCGAGAAGTCCATGTGGGAAAAAGGAAGCGTCCTCATGGGAAAAGGAACGGAGATGAAATACATGAGGTATGATGTCATGATGACATCATGGGCTAGACCTCAGGTCATGTGAGGATTCTCACGGTCATGTGTGCTAGTCACGTGACTTCGAGAAATGAAAGAAAGTGTTAAGTTCAAAAGTAAAGAAAAGGTGAAAAACATAGTGTATAGGTCCTGAACTATAACAGTTTATATATGTAATTACGAAAAGTTTAGGGTGGGTTGTCTGAGTCCTAAATGATTAAGGGCCAGTGTGAGAAGAGAAACATGAGGAAAACATAAGGTAACCATGAGGACAGCGAGAAGTCTGTTGTGGGAAGAAAGAAGTGTCCTCATGGGAAAGTAGACGGAAATGAAAGACATGAAGTATGATGTCATGATGACATCATGGGCTAGACTTCAGGTCACCTGAGGAGTCTCACAGTCACGTGCACTGGTCACATGACTTCGAAATGTAAAGAAAGCATTAAGTCTACAAGTGAAGAAAAGTGAAAAAATGTAGCGTATAGGTCCTGAACTATAACACACATGACCAGCAGCACATGATTGTGGAATATGGCATATAACTTGGTCTAGACTGATGATGTCATACCTCATGTTTATCTCACTCTTTTAATTACCACCACTGCTCTTTCACGAGAATCTTCTTTCTATTCTTATCAAACCTGCCCTGTAGTGCATTGGTCTATGCACACCTCCCCTCATGTATATAAACTAGGTAGTTAACAACTGGACTCCCCAGTCTTATTCACTTGGTTACTGCACTGGACTCAGTCCCCTGCCCCAATTGTGTAACTACTGCTTCTCTCCTTCATCTTGCCAGTTTTTAGGACCTAACCTGTAAAAAGGGTCCTGCTTATCATTGTTACACTTTTCTTGTTTGCCTTTTACATTGAGTTCAGTGTCACAGCCTTTGGCTTGCAACACTATATAAACTATAATGTACTACACTGTACCCTGACTTTTTCCAGATGTTGTTAAGTTGAGGTAGCAACAAATAAGGACAAGCTACACTTGTCTCATGTGCACTGAGACATACAATACCATAAGAAATATTAGATTGGATATATATTCTAGAATATGTACATTGCAATGGCAGTCAAGAGAGACTCTCTCTCTCACTCCCATCTTTCTACATGAATCTTTCACTCAATTATCCAACATCTTCTAGACACATATATATATACTACAATTCATGTACATCAAGTCAAACACAGTCTCCAATGAAACAGGTGTCAAGCACACACATTATACATGTCTTCCATCCATACTTCCATAAAAGGTTGAGTATGATGGCCATCTGGCAAGTTGACTTTCTAAACAACAACTCAGCTCTGAAAATGCTTTCCTCTGCAATGGGAGCTCGGTTGGTTTCCCAATCTGAACGAGGAAATCACGTGGCGCGAGTGACTCGTGCAGCCATTTGGCGCGTTGGAAACGCAACACCATGCTAGAGCCTCTCGGAATTAATAGGCACACCAGTGTTCAAGGAGAAGGATCAGACTGAGGTACGATTCTCGTTTTTGCTTCCCTTTTTTACTAGAGACCCTCTGGAGTGTGTAGTAGTCGTAGAATTGCAGTACGATGGCGTGCACAGGTTTTGCCTCGCGCTGATAATCTAAGCAGACAAAACATGGCGGGCTTTCCGATACGCCCGATCACCATCCGCCCCACTGATGAGACAGAATCAACGCGATCCCAACGCATTCTGTACCGCTCTCCATTCCTTGTCCCGGTCCTTGTGTTCGATGTGCACCAAGCAAGGCATGATCGCTTTAAAACAGACAGCGATAGCATCCACGTTCACATCCCCGATCGGCGAATAGCCAACGCAAAACGAAGTGATCCATCCATTAGACACACCCCATCCCTGACGCACCCTCTCCTCCGCAAGCGTCACCCTGCCGTCCTGGAGGATCGACCCACCCGGGGGTGGAATCGACCCGTCAAATACGATATGAAACGTCTCGAGATGTCTGCAATGCGTTAGCACTGCGATGACTGCACTGACGCTCGCTGCTGGCCAGGGTCGCATGATGGACGGGTTCGCAGTTTCGAGCTTGAGGGTGCGCAGGTGCCGCAACGACGCTGCCATGCGGGCATAGTCCACATCGCATATCTGCGCCGTACAGAGGAGATCCAGGTCCAGCTCGTGCAGCGCCGTGAATGCGACGAGCGGGGACACGAACGATGCCTGGAGCTTGAGAGTGTGCCACAGGGGTATACCGATGATACCCGAGCGCGGCTGGATCGCGAGCGATTGTAGACGCGACGTGTCGAGGCGCCGGGGGAGGAGGTAGAACATGTGCTCAATGTCTGCCTCTTTTTGTTCGTCGTTCATGCCGATCAGGAGATGGAACCGGGTTGGGCTGGCGTACAAGCCCCCGAGGAAATACGTGCACAAAGACGGGCCGTCCACGCCGAGCGTGATCTCGCGAACCGTGTCGGGGATCCTGCCGGTGTATTTGGGTGAGGACGCGTGATAATCGATGCTGAGTGTTTCGAGGTGTCGTCGCGAGAATAGGTGATCCATCACGGACTGAGTTATGGCGCATGTGCGCAGGGTTCGCAGCATGGGCCACTCCATCACCATCATACCTACTTCTCTGCAAGGTTCATAGTCCCACGAAAAGCCGAGGGTGACGGTAAACGAAGTGACGTTTGGACATAGTCTGGGTAGATCTGCGAGTACGGCGAGTTCTACAGGGGAATGAGCGAGCCAGCGCACGAGGGAGAGCGTCACTGTGGTCACTGCAGGAGCTGCGAAATATCTCAGCAGTGAGATACCAGAGTCCTCGAGGGCAGAGAAGGAGAGTTCTTTCCACTCCAACTCGGTGATGTTGGGAAGAAGGGGAAGATATGCCTTGGGGCAGCGTTGAAGGGAGGACACGAAATCTTGTTTGACCCGTGTAGGAACTCGCGCCTCGCGTCCGTGGATGGTCTTGACACGTTTGGCATAGTTGCTAAAAGTCGACCACTGCGTGTCATCCACGGAAGATGTGGCCTACAATTAGCTTGTTAGCACAACCTCGTGAGGTAGCGTAAAGCCTTGACGACGAACGGTTGGGAAGACTCCAAGAAGGGGATCGAAGCTGTAAAGGTGGTGCCAAAGAACGTCTAATGCCGGCGAACTGAACAAACGACACGTTCTCGCTAAAGAAGCGAGCGTTTTCCTGCCTACTTGAGGTCCCGGTTCAAGCTGAAACTGATCCTCCGATACAACAAACTCGAAAATGAGGTGCAAGAGTTCAGAGATGTATAGACAATGGTGCATGGGGCTGTTGGTCGTAGACTTGGAAGGCACAGTGGCATTTTGAATATTCGACCTCGTGTCTTGACGCACGTCGCGAGCTGTAGCCTATCGCTACCCGCAGTGGGTCAGTGGAGTAATTCCGTATATCATCATGATCGTCGAACACGGCTCTCCGCAGGGCAGCTTCTTGGTGGAGTCGAACAAGAAAAGGACTCGGACGCCCGTCGAGTTCAGCCCGGGACACACCGGGTCCTCGAGTCTTTTGGAATTCCTGAACTGAGGTGCGCGAATTGTCCCCCGTCCATAAGGAAACCGTCACGGACTGCTTCCGCGTCTGACGTGTCCCCCCGCTTCTCGCGACAAGTCAGGTCAGGCCCTCCTTTGTTTCAGTAGTGGCACATGTATACTAACTGGCAGGAATAATTACAGAGTTTCAGAACCTCTTACTGCTGGCTTTGAATCAACGCTTATCATTCGTGTACATGGACATGGACATCTCCACTTGCCAACCGTGACATGAGCGCATGGTCGTCATTTTCTCCTCCGGGAGCGACTCGTGCGCAGGGCGGGATAACTTGGGACGTTCTGTCTCCCACAAGCGAAAAATACATACACAGGCTCGGCTCCACGTTCAACCCAAATCGGTTGGGATGGTTCGGAACGTGGTAAAACACAGGAAAACTCAGCGCAACCCGTTCTCCCCGTTGTCCCACCGCCACTGCACTGAACTAAGTCGCGTTGAGGACAGCGAATCACCCACGTTGATGATTTGCGGGAAGGATCATTAGACGGTCATGATATTCCATTTAATCCATAACGCCGTATAGCCATGGCTCCCGCGATGCAGTCGAGATAGGGTCATTTGGGTTGAGACTACAGCTTCTTCCCGACAATGAGCAATAAGAGAATGAAATGTATTATACACGCACAAATATGAGCATCAGTAAAAGTAAGTAGATATAAGATATACATGTCAATGTTCGTTCAAAACTTTGCGTGTCTGTTCAGGATATGCTGTCAGTCATGTTACTCATCATGTCCACACCCAGTCCCCCGTCTCAACCTCGATGACACCAAACTCGAGCACCGGTATTCCTTCATCCTCTGAGCCATAGTCGGGTATGCGTGGACCCGTGTGATGTGGAGATGATGGCAAGAGTGGATCCGCATCGCCACTCGGTTGGGGTGCCTGGGATTCGAGCGGGTCGACACCCTTTCCCTTGGCATCAGGCACCGAACGATGTACAGGGGCAGATATGTCTGGCATGGCGACGAGCACGCACACCGCGAGCGTGGCAGCGTCTTTTTCGGTGTGGATGCTTACATTTGGGGATGTCGATCCAGGTGGGGGTGGAGGTGGGGGTGGTGGTGACCGAGCACTGCAAGGAGTTGGGGTGCCTGTCGGAAGGTGGGCATGTCTGGGAGAGGAGGGGCAGGAGGCGAGAGAAAAGGGGCTCGGGAGACGGAGTTGGGAGAACAAGGATGGGTGATCTTGAGGTGAGGGGGAAGGGACGGATGGCTGAGGTGACGATACTACTGTCGAGAGCGGTGATGGGGGGCTGCAGCGCACAGCAACGGGCTGTGAGGCATGGTCGAGAATGTCAATCAGATCATGGAGTCTAATATTACGGGATGGACGGGATAACGGCAGTACCGCTTACCGTGAAGGAGGGCCAGTTGTCGCCGTTCACAGGGTGTATCCAGGCATCCCACAAGATAGGTTTTGGACCGAATCGTCGAGCAGAACGACGCATCCCCAATGGATCGAAATGACCCGCGGCATTGAATGCGGCACGGTCGAGGTCGATGAACAGTGTGTCAGTGAGTGCTTGCTGGAAACGCTGCCTGTACCGCCTGCGAAGAATATAAGACCTGAGAACCAGCGATGCGGATAATAGAACGAGGATTAAGATTGTAGCAAGGAAGGTGAAGCTGGTCGAGTCCATGGTGATGGGGACGGACAAGGACGGTCAATATGAGTACAGGGGCAGTGTGGGAGAGGTACACACAGATATAGCGTTGCAGTGTCCGAGTTTGACTGCGATGACGACGAGGAGGTCGGCGCGCTCGCACTCTGACTGGCGTCCGCGGTGGTTGTTGAGGCTGTGGTCGACATGGGCGACGATGAGGTCGAGCTTGGCGACGACGGCGACGACGACGAGGATGAACGAGACGGTAAACAGTTAAAGACCCGTCTTACATAATTATTATTTGATTGATGTAACGTTTTGCTGTGTCCAAGGGAAATAAAAACAGGAAGAATTCTGGGAGCGAGTTCTGCTGGACTCTTTCCTTCCTGCCGCCATGTCCAGCAACAGCACAAATCCCGATGGTCTACCTAATTCCCTCAACCTTTCCCCTCATCTATCAGCACAGAAATATTTTTTTGTCTGTACGCTCACAGTTCTTGCCTGGGATACCCTCGTACTCGTTCCGAGATCTTATCGACTCAGCCGTGTAAAAGCATGGCCTGCACTCAAGGCCCTCTACTACTTCCTTCAGATATGGGTCATCACCGACTTTGTCGTTACAGGTTTGTTTTTCTACCCAGCGCTTCTTATCCGTAGCTCATCATCGTGCTTAGGCGCCATGTTCTTCTCCACCACCGTACAACAAGACCCAGATTGCAAACTTTTCTGGCCGTATGAACCCATTTGCACCGCTATCCTCCTCTTTGCTGCTTCTACCATCCATGTCATTCGTGTTACAGCCATTTATGACCATAACCGCACCATTCGGTCGTTCCTCATGGTTCTATTATTCGTCCAGGGCGTCGTCACCGCTGTTTGCTGTGGTTTCTACCGCTCTGTCCAGCTCCTCGATGGACAGGGCTGCATCGCCGGTCCCCTCAATAACCAGAGCTGGGTCGCTATCTACTGGCTCATCCCCACCGTGCTCTACGCAACCACGTTTTGCCTCGCGGTCACGCGGTCCCTCCAAAGCCTCGAAAACAACAAACCTATCACCCCCTGGCGACTCATGCTCCGTGACAACCTTAATCTCTACGGCGCCGTCCTCCTCATTAACCTCGTCAACGTCCTCTTTTATTTCATCATGACTCCCACCGACTACACCGACCCCATTAAAACGATCATAACTAGTATGGCTGGCGTCCTCACCGCTACGATGAGCATGCGCATCGTCCTTGGTGTGAGAGGCACTCTTGTAAACGGGGGTGCTTTCAACACCACTGGACCGACTAGCTCGAGCGGTGGAAGCGGTACTATCAGCGCCAACGGCGTGACACCCGGTCGCGGTGCATTGACGTACACTATTGGCCGCATTGAGTCCAAGAGCATTGGAGCCGGCCGCGGTGCCAAGGACGAAGGCTCCTGGGACGCCGACAAGAACTCTGATGATGCCATTATTGGCCGAGAAGCCAAGGTCACACTCCCGATTGTGGGAGAAGACCAATCTGACAAGGGGGTCGGCGTTCAGATAACCGTCGATAAGCAGGTCGATTATGACCAGTCTCCCAGACGTAGATGAGGCGCCAGCGAGAACCAGGGACAGGATCGGAAGCTCATATCATCTATTTCCTCAAGCTGTTTTGTGTGGACCCATACCTTTTACTTTCTTTTCTTTACCCAGTCAGTCCCCCGCTAGAAAATGATATCTACTCAGGCGTTGGATGAACTATTTTGTGCTTTGCTATCTGGAATAGGATTTGTTGATCGTCACATCTTACGAATCGGTTGTATGTCCTTTTTTTTCTCCTCCATTCCTGTCCCTGGTCTGCTGCCCTGCTATACGTACCCTGAAGCTGTGTCACATCTGTACAAATATATTATATACATGCGCTGCCGGGAAACCAATTATACCTGATGCGAATACAATGAGCACATGGGTGGCGCTGGCAGGACCGCGTTTCCCCCATCGTTTGACAGCGTTACGCCACCTGGTGGTAGTATTTGAGTAATACCAGCGACACGCGTACTCTGTGGCATCGATTGACAAAAGGCACACTCCAACGTTTCCAACGAGTCGCAAGTGCGTTTCTTGTCCCTCTTCGTGGGTAACCTCAAGGAACCGCAGCACGTTGTGATCCATCGGCAAAAAGTTTTCAGCGCGTCAGTAAAAAAAAAAAAAAAAAAGTAAACTCTGAAACACGTACGAGGCACGGAGATTGGGTGATCATAGGGTCACTGGATCATCACTAGCGCCCGTCCAATCATACGTTGTGGTGCCAAAATAGGGATTGCCAAGTCACAGTTCTATTCGACATGCGTTTCCGGCGCGTTTCGAATTCCGTGTGGCCCTGGGAGGGGGGGGGACCCGGTGTGCCGGTGGAGTCGGCGTCGCAAAGTACTTAGTTGACGATCATATGATCACCTGCCGAGTCAATTACCCTGCAATGTATTTTCAAGTGGGCTGTCTGTAGACGCCCGCGCCGCGTCAACGAATCATGAGGTCCCTCAAGTCAAGCCCCGAAGCGTACGCGGTGACGGTCGTCAAGAAGTTGTTGTTCTACTGGCTCTTCCGCGGACCTTTGAGTCGGAAGTTCAAGTCGAGCCACTCAGCTTATCGATCAATTGGCGCTCATATATACAGCTTTTGGCGGAGTTTAGATCCGATGGCTTCAAATCAAACAACCGATCAGCCGAGAGTGGCGGGAATTCCCGGTAAGAAGTCTCGGCAAGGACGGCAAGAACCTGCGGACATTAAAATTAAATCGCCGTTTTCTTGCGATGGCGTATCGATAAGCAAATGCACTGCTAATCAAGTTCATTACTCAGTCTCACTAATACAGACCTTGATTCATGAATGCGGCGTTTTGTATTTTTGATCAAGAAGCTACACGCACATAATTTCCGACAGCCAGCTCTGGACATTCATTGACGTATCTAGCATATCATGCAAATGCAAGAAACGCGATATGATAGCGACAATACCGCATTGGAAACTCAGGGCTTTACATTCTCTTCAAGATATACCACAAACTTGTGTGCCACGCTCTCCTCGGTCCAATCCACCTTGCCTTTTTCCGTAGTTCCGAGCGTAACGGCACGTTTATGAATCGCAACGAATTGCCGTTTGTGTCGCTGGAGTTCGGAGAGGGTGACGTGACGCGGTGGGAGGGTGATACTAATCTTGAGTGAGGTTGACGACGTGAATGCGGACATGGGGATGTCGAGTAAAAGGGTCCCTCCGGGTACAGAAGAGGCCGATTGAGCGGAAACGGTCGCGGAGACAAGCGCAGTAGTAGTGCTTTCGAGCGCGTGGAGCGCGTCCGCCGGGGCTTTAGCAACCTAAAGTCCGAAAAAAAAATCGATTAAAACGGAAGACAGGGTCCAGCAAACGATCGTGGGTTAGGGTGAACAGGTATGTGACACCTACCGCTTGAGTCCCTGTGTTGGGAGGCTTGACGAGGCCTTGCGTAACTGCGCGCCAGATATCATCGGCGGGCACGTCTGGATCTGTCCAGGGTACGGTAAAGAGGGGCGAGTCCCACCGAACCATCGAAGATGGCTCTTCATAGCGTTGAATGAGGTTGTCCAAACTAGTGAGAAGTCAAGGATGCGATTGACGTCAAAGTGGTCCAAAAGCGCACGATTCAAGCGTGTACGACTGCCCATTTCCGCGCAGCGTGTTCCATTCGCGACATTGTTCGGGTGGTGCGATCACATACACCTACTTCTCTCTCTGTCAGAAACCCGGAACGGGAAGCAGGGCACGGTGGATAACGTCCAATCACGTACCGTACAGACACGGATCTTGGCTTCCCTGGCAGCGCAGTACATTTGATACCGGAACCCCTTGATATAATTGAGCGAATCGACAATGACGATTCGGTCGCTGCCTAAATGTCGCTGGAGAGCGGTGAATAGCGCCGCGCGCGCTGGCTTTTCCGATCGACTTTCTTCACGGGTTTGAGAAGAGGTGATTCAAAAGACGACCTCCCTCGCAATCAATTTGGCTCACCATCGTAAGCTGACCGAGGAATGTTGAGTGTGTCGTCGGAAAGGACGGTCACAGTAAGCGATGGACCGGTATAGGACGGGTCCGCGAGACGCTTTTCGAGGTGGTCTTTGATCTGTGTTGCGCGACGGGACTTGCCTGCGCACGGATACCCGGATATCGTGATGAGTGCCATTTGGTTCGTTGTTGTGTTGTGTTACTACATACTATCTTCAATTTATCCCCAATCATCGGAGATCAGAGGTGGGCGAAGGGGCTATGGCTATGCGAGTAGATCGGCACTCATATTCATCTTGGGCTATACATATTACAGGCCGATATCCTTCAATGCTCACTGTGGCATGCACACTGTGGTTCAACTCGCAGTGATAGCCCCGCAAAACACATTCTCTGCAACAATTGGCTCGGCTAGTACTTGAAACATTATGATTAATAGTTGCATGACCTTCTTAGATCTTCCGAATGAGCCATCCATGTTGCCCAGCATGATAGTGGATAACCCCCCCCATCATAAAGTGGTACAGACATGGTCAGGCCAGTTCGTCCTAGAATTCATTCTGCACCATCATGATGTCGTTCCAGGACCAAGAGACCTCCGTGCTTGAAACTGCCCTGCTGCTCGGAGACTCTCAACCAGCTGGACGGTCGAGTGGGAGTCTATCGGTAGAGCGATTCGGATTTTCACCAGACTCTCACTTTTAGTTGCAGCAACCCTAGAGAATGTGATACCAACAATCACTTTCTTTGAACTTATATGACAGGCTGTCTGCAGGGTCTCAAACGGTTCATACGGTGATAGGGTTGCTTTTGTAACAGGTGGCCCTAGCCCCTCCGAACTCTGCGATACGTCTGAGATAGAGCGGGCTTTTTCAACGGTTATCGCAATACTCAGTGCAATCGAAGGTGTGTTCATACTATCTTTCAGTGGCTTGCGTAGTTACTCAGGTGTGGCATCTTGAGCCGTATCTCACCCCATTACGGGGGGAAACCCTCCTTTTGATTCTTACTTATCTCTGGAATCATGGGTAATTGCCTTATACTGGGGCACAGTATATGTCAGATTGGCTTGGTGACTGGGCCTTCCTCGACGTGGGCGTGCTACGCGATATATTCTCCAGCGTTGTCCTCTATGCCTATCTTTTAACATGTACATCGTCGACGTATGTCCCCCGGAAGATCGGTGAGTTTCAAATATCTGGCTTTGTCGATATCTACGATTGATTCCACTTTGAAGAACTGTTGCGTTGAGTAAAACAGCGGGATGGGGCGCGCTAGGTGCGGAACTTGCAGATCTCACATCTTTTTTAATCAGGTCGTCTCTTTAAGCACTTGTATACCATATGCACTAAGGTTCTATGACGACGAAAACAAGCAACCCCCTGATTGTGTTCTACATTGTGGGCGCAATGTTTGTTTTGACGTTGTTTCTGTCTTACCTGAATCCTTCCTGGCGAAAAAACGAAATCAACTGTCCCGTATGCATGGTTCTCCTCATCCTACCATCACTCAGCGTCATTCTTACACATCTTTGGGCCATTAAAGATGCTCTTACAGACTCGCATATCAAGTGGAATTCGCAATTGGCGACTCGGTGCGCGATACATACCTTCGTGTTCCTGACTGCCAGTTCCTATGCCTTGTCTGCCTGGTTGGTGCTTGCCACAACGAAATACCGTCTTACCCCTGCAGATGTGAGTTATCATCTGTCCCTGTGCAAGTTAATCTTCTTTCCTCCTAGACTGGTGTTTTCCTCACCATCGACACTGCCATCGGCACGATCCTCTTGACGGTGATTATTCCATGATTCATTTGCTTTCTGCGACCATACTACTGCCAAAAAAGCATACCTTCCCCATTTGCGGGCGAGGAGTCCAGCAACAGTGACGCATCACCACTTCCAGAGATCTCGGATCGCTTAGATGTACATTTAGCGTTTGCGTCCTGTGTCATCACAGCCATCGGGTTGTCGTGTGCAGCCGCATCTACGACGAATCTCCCGTCGATCATCTGTAACATGATCCCATCCTCTTTGCACCCGCATCTTGACGCGTAGGTGTATAGCTAATGTCTTGATCGGATTTAGCCCGATACACATGCCTGCGGTTTGTAGTCTGGTTGCTGGATCGGTTGATCTGCTGAAACAAGGTCGGATTTCGATGTCATTGTCATCATTGCGAAAATGTGCGCTGACGTTTGGAGCGCTATAGGAGAGACATTGGCAATGATTGGGATGGTCAATAGTGCTGACACGTTGCTCTCGCAGATCATCATGGGTGGGGTTCTTACTGGGATGATCGACATGGCACCCCTGCTTTTGTTTTTTTATGTTCACCTGGTGAGGAAGTACTCGAATGTTCTGCGCCGCTGATCACACTTTATGCTAATGCACGTAGGTCGCCGTCGTTCTTGTCAGCGTCGGATTTCTATTCCTTGTCAGAGACGATGATGGATGCCAAAAGTTGAATGAAATGTGAATGGATTGGCTATCAAGGGCAATTGTTAGAGACATCATTCGTCATTTCAAGTTCACTACTCACGATATTATATTGTAGTGCCCGAGTATTACCGCAGAAGGCATTAACATATGTAGCTTATAGAGCCAGGCGTCTCGACTCCTTTGGCTGGAGCGAAATCATCGTGCGTACCGTTGGCGTCGAGCCGCCCGATGGAGAGACTTCGTTGCCATTGGAATAATAAAATCGTCCGCAATCCCTCCAGGACAGACTACCCATCGCCTCCGACACCCGCAGAACGGGGTCCTCGTAGAATTTCTTCATGAAGCGATGTATCTCTGTCAGGTTACCATGCGATCGAGGGAATTTCTGGGCGCACAATATGATATCGATTCGCTCCACGTCTTTGGGTGTGAGCGCTGAGCGCTGAGCGATGCTCTCCGGGAGTCGTAAGTAGCCTATTTATCACGTGCGTTCATTTCACGCGTGGCTTCATGGCCTCCCCTATATTTGGACTGCTGGTACGTGTGTTCCTGGCAATGGAGTATTAATAAACCGTTGTGCAGGCATTTTTCCCAACAAGTCCAACGTGAACCAATTGACTGTGCTTTGTGCATCATTGCGCAGCCAGATAATCAGTTCACTCGCCTGGAAACTCCCTTCTGCACCATCAAGATGTTGTCCGAGAACCAAGCGACCTCAGAAACTACCCTCTTACTCGGCGACTCTCGACCTGCTAGGAAGCAATTCAGATTTTCACCCGAGACACTTCTTATTCCGGTTATACTCGCTACGAAGTTGGGGAATCTGATTCCAACGACCACTTTCATTGAAGTTATACGACAGACTGTCTGCAGGCTCTTAAACAACTCGCATAGTGGCACAAGCTCCCCCGAACTTTGCGATACGCCTGAGATAGCGCGGACTTTTTCGACGGTTATCGCAATACTTGGCGCAATCGAAGGTATCATGTGTGCGTGTTTGGACTATATACTTTCCGCGACTGCGATGGTCACTCACAAATATCCTAGCAATGTCTGGATGTGGCATTTTAAGCCGTATCTCATCTCATTATGGGAGGAAACCTGCCTTCTTATTCGTACTTATCGCCGGGATCATGGGTAATTGTCTTATACCTGGGGCACAGTATGTGCCAGATCCTCTCGCGGACTGGGTATTTCTCGTGGGGGTGTTGTGCCAAATGTTCTCCGGCCTTTCCCCTTATATTTATCTCATCAACATGTACGTCGTCGACGTATGCCTCCCGGAAGATCGGTGAGTTTCAAATTTGTGGCTTTGTCGATACGTACGATTGATTCCACTTTGAAGGACTGCTGCGCTTAGTAAAATGGCAGGATGGGGTGCGCTAGGTCCGGAACTTACTTGAAGACCTCGCATCCTATTACTCAGATCGTCTCTTTCAGGCACTTGTATACCATTTGCTCTGGGAGGGTCTATCACAACAAAAACGGGCGACCCTTTCATTGTGTTCTACATTGCGGCCGCGATGTTTGTTTCGACATTCATCTACGTTACTTTTGTCCTACCCGAAACTTTCCCGGTGGAAAAACGAAATGAACTGTCCCGCATGCACGGTTCTCTTCATCGCACCACTCACTTAGGGTCCTTGCACATCTTTGAGCCATTAAAGATGCTCGTGCCAACTGGCATATCAGGTGGAACTCGCAACTGGCGACTCACTTGGTGTGCACTACACACCATCGTGTTCACGACCGCCAATATTTACGCCCCGACCGCTTGGTTGGTGCTTGTCACAACGAAATACCATCTCACCCCTGCCGACGTGAGTATTAGCATTCATCGGTCCCAGTGCAAGGTCATCATCTTTATCCCAGACTGGCATATTCCTTACCATAGTCACTGTTAGCGGTACGATCGTCTTGATGGTGTTTGTTCCACAGCTGGTTCGCTTTTTGCGACCATACTACCGTCGAAAAAGCATTCCTTCCCCCCTTGCAGACGAAATCGTCAGCGACAGTGATATGTCGGGGCTGGAGACTTCGGATCACTTGGATGTACACTTGGCAATTGTGTCATGTGTCATCGCGGCTATTTCGTACCTGTGTGCAGCCACATCCAAGACGATCCTCGCGTTGATCATCTGTAAGGATTCGGTAACGATTATTTCCTTTGTCTATTGACGCGCATGATAACAGCCGCCATCTTCATTGGATTTACGTTGATGCATGCTCCGACGACCCGCAGCCTCGTCGCTGGATCGGTCGATCCACTAAAGCAAGGTCGGATTTCGATATCATGATCACAGAGTGGGCACTGACATTTGTAATGCTGCAGGCGAGGCATTGGCAGCGCTCGAGATGGTCAACAGTGCTGGCACGCTGCTCTCGCCGATCATTATGGGCGGGATTCTTACTGCGACGATCGACACGGTACCCTTGCTCTTGTTTTACGTTCATCTGGTGAGGGTACCAAGTACTTGAATGTTTCTGGCTCGCAGCTGATCGGATTTGTATGTGTAGGTCGTCGTTCTCGCGAGCGCTGGGTTTCTACTCCTTGTGAGAGACGAGGATAGATTCCAAAGGTCAAATGATGTATAAATTGATCTATCAGGAAACAGCACTTGTTAGAGACGTCACTGCGCACGATATCGTAGGGTATTTCCGTCACGAAGACATCATGTATGTATTTTATAGAGCAAGGTCGTTCGCACAATCCCGAGATCAGGCGTGGAACCGCCTAAGACATTGCCACAACACGAACACATGCACATGCAAGTCGTAGTAAGGGATGGCCGCAGGAACCTCCTTCATTAGTACTGTTACGTTGTTACGTAGTACGAGGATGGCGAAGATTCTCCGCCACTTGGCTTACTGCACCACTCGGAAGTCACGTGCAGCGACAGCACACTTTGCAATACGATCAGAGCAAGGGGAATTGCTCGCGCAAGTATACTCTTCCCTAATGAGAGTATGTTCAATTATCCATTGTTTTGGCCTCACATAAAGCCGGAAATCGCTGGAGAGGTCATTTGTTCGACGCTCGGTTGGACGCTCGGTGCAGGGCCCTACGTGGACACGCGTCGAAGAAAAGCAAGACAGGCACGGGATACAAACTCGTCGCAGCCATCATCGACGATGGCACCTTCTTATTCGGTGTTCCAGCGAGTGCATTCTGGATGGCAAGACAGTACGAAACGGTAGCCTGGGACCGCAACAAACCCAAAGTTAAAGACTCTAGAAAAAGTCTTCACCAACCGTGATCCGTTTTGCAGCGGTGTTTGTTCTGTTCCAGAGCACCAACTCTTGCTTTACTATTCTCAGGGGGAAGATTTTCATGTCAAGTGAGTTATCCATGCAGGTGTTTCCCTGCGTCCGTGCAGGGGTGTTTATCCTATTATGTAGCCGAGTCGATTTCGCGCATCCTACGAGGATCCGGAAGCTTTTTCTGGGACATGCCAACCTGCATCGTTTGGTTTTAACGACAAGGATGTCTTGGACGAATCCTACAGAAAGGCTGGAAAGATGGACCTCGGTGCCTTTTCCACCTCATTTGATCCATGGAGCGTTGGCATCCACGACATCATTAAGCAAGATCTGCTTTCGACTAATCAGACCGTCGAGCTTGAGTTGTACAAGCTGAATGTCTATGGTAAGCTGTCGAATCCATCCCAGACTGTGCCATTTTGAGTCAATACATCTTGCTTAGGCAAGGATGGGTTCTTCAAGGCTCACAAAGACACCCCCCGTGGGGAAAACATGTTCGGCACCCTCGTTGTCCTCCCTGCCCCTCATGAGGGTGGCCAACTCTCCTTCCGTCTTGACGAGCATCAGTGGATCGTGGACTTTACGGACTAAGTCGCAGCAGTGACAGAGCCATCTGTTTATTTTGTCGCCTTCTTTGGCGACGTCGAACACCAAGTCCTCCCTGTCACCTCGGGTTATCGCGTCACCCTAACATACAACCTCTACTACCAACCTGAGCAGAGGGACGTACCCTGCCTTAGTAGGTTGCCCATCCCATTCCACGACAGGCCCAAAGAAGCATTGATCGAGCTCATCAACGACCCAGAGACACTGTCAAACGGGGGATACTTCACATTTGGACTGTGCCACTCGTATGCCTACGACGAAAGAAATCCGGTCGACTCGCTCCAAGACAGACTCCAAGGATCAGACGCGGCGCTCGTGAACGTGTGCGCTGCATTGGGGTTGCCATGCGCCCTCCGGTTGGCGTATGTCCAAGAGGATGCTGCGACTTGGCCCGAGCTTGACATGTTGTCCCGCGTGAAGCTGGACACGAACAACGGTTATGGCTGCTTTTCTGAGGATCGGGGGGAGTGGATCCGCAACATAGTAGACGGGCTCACGTGTGACGACCTGGAAGGCGTCGATATCATCGGCCGCGAATCGAGATTCGCACGTACGGACGAAGATGGTTATGATGAGTATCACTTCATGAACAGGTTTTACAGGGACCCTGTGTCGCAGGGTGTTGGTGGTCAAGAAATCGTCGACCATGCTTTGCGAAACTTTGCTTCCGTGTTATGGTGGCTCCGAAGCGTATTTGGACAGCTTTGACGCGACGGGAACCTTGGTGATTTCGGTCAAGCCTGTGGAATCGCGCGAGCGCCTGGCTATATAATTTGCACACACCACTCCTTCTGCTTGTGGTCGATCTACGTTTTATTTCACTCAAGGAATGTGACCACATCTCTGCTAGTGATAATGAGAACCATGACACCGATTGTCGACTCGAAATCCATCCCAAACGGATACGGATGCTAGACTCACGAAGAGAATGCACGCAGGATTGCGCACATGGAATGAGATTGAGAAGAAGCGCGCGGTTTTGGAGAGTTGGTGAGGTTCAGCGGTGACACCGCGGGAACTCACGAACCGTGCTAACCCTTGGCGACCGTTTGGTTGGTGCTTGCCACAACAAAATACCATCTCACCCCACCGACGTGAGTATTGGCATTCATCGGACCCAGTGCAAGTTCGTCATCTTTATCCCAGACTGGCATATTCCTTACCATAGTCACCGTTAGCGGTACGATCGTCTTGTTGGTGATTGCTTCACAACTAGTTCGCTCGTTGCGACCATGCTACCGTCGAGAAGCCATTCCTTCCCCCCTTGCAGACGAAATCATCAGCAATAGTGATATATCGGGGCTGGAGACTTTGGATCGATTGGATGTACACTTGGCAGTCGTGTCGTGTGTCATCGCGGCCATCTCGTACTTGTGTGCAACCGCATCCAAGACGATCCTTGCCTTGGTCATCTGTAAGAATTCGGTAACAATCGTTTCCTTTGTCTATTGACGCGCATGATAACGATCCACTACCAGTAAAGCAAGGTCGGATTTTGATATCATGATCAGAGGGTGGGCACTGACATCTGTAGTGCTGTAGGCGAGGCATTGACAGCAATCGAGATGGTCAACAGTGCTGGCACGCTGCTCTCGCCGATCATTATGAGTGGGATTCTTACTGCGACGAATTTGTGTGTGTAGGTCGTCGTTTTCGCGAGCGCTGGGTTTCTACTCCTTGTGAGAGGCGAGGATAGATTCCAAAAGTCAAATGAAATGTCGACTGACGAGACGTCACTGCGCACGGTATTTCCGTCACGAAGACATCGTGTATGTATCTTATAGAGCAAGGCATTCGCGCAATCCCGAGACGGGACGTAGAACCCTCTAAGACGTCAGAAAGCGAACGCCGCGGGAATCTCCCTTCGTAAGTACTGTTACGTAGTACATGACCAAGGATGGCGAAGATTCTTCGCCATCCTTGCTCATGTACGGCGCATCGATTCAATACGGACGCCCTCAACCAATGCCTATAAGTCAAGCTCCAAAAAAAGCCCCGGTTGTACTGATCTTTGACCAGCAAGCACATCCATTCGCCGCCGCTCCTGCTTGGAAAACACAAATCTCTCCACGTTCTCTTCGAACCACGCCCTATCTTCCCACCCATATCACACGTCCCCGCGACATCCAACCACTTGATCAAAACTCTGCATCACACCTCTGTCGCACGACATCGCGAATCACCCAGAGGGACGTTCCGCTCGAAACATCAAACATGGTTAGCGTTTCCAATTGTGGAAACCTCAAATACGGGCGCCGGGGAACGAGCGCGTCATTGGGAAGCAGAGGGAGGATGAGCGTACAGCCCTCGAGGGCATACCATCTATCGTCCATCAAGATCGTGAACGACGGGGTGTTGACGAGTTCGTCATAGAGAATCTCAAAGACCTCGATATCGTTGCAGAGAAGAATGCAATATGCTCCTCGAGGCGGCGGAGCAAGTTCTGCGGGGATCGAGAAGGTAGCAAGGACGGTCGCTGGAGCAGTGATGTGTACAAGGAACTCGGTGTAGTCTTCCCAAAGAAAGTCAATATCGAGACTTTTGAGTGCGGGCATATAGAGCGCGTGGATTATCGCGTAGACAATAGTTCGTGGTTAACACGGGAGCGTGAGATGTGTGAGTTTCAAGACTTGGATCAGAGAGTTGGAATACCTAACCATGGCATCGAGGACGGGCATACTTCATCCGAGTGTCCGTGGAGTTCGAGTGTCGTGAGACGAGATGCGCAAGATATCCAATTTGATCCCACTTGAGAACTACTGTGTCCAAGTAGGCGCTTTCGAGACATGAAACAGAGCCACCAAAGATGGTGACGTTCCTCACTACGACGAGGAACCAAAATGCCTCATCGTCGCGAATCGGTTGATTGGCAAACAAGACCAGTGATCTAAGTTGAGGAGCAGTGGTGACGGTTGGGTCAGAAACTGTGCGGAGAAAAGTATACATCTGTTCGTTTGACACCGCCTTCACTTCAATAAAGGGCCAACGATCCACGTGCGCAACGAGAAGAGAGAAAAGCGATTCGAGGTCGGCCATGAAAGGGTTCAGCTCGAACTTGGAACGAGTGTCACGTTCCTTCTGCACCTAAATAGGTATGTTTATCGGCAAAGATTGGCTACGTTCCAAGAATGCTGCCACATGCTGATGCGCAGCCGGAGGGACGGTGATGTTCGTCAACAGAGATGGTGTGGAAGTTGCCGCACTGCGCCACAGTTAACAGACGGAAGGTGAATATCGCTGGAGAATTGAGGGATCTGCTCCGTATCATTATCGTCCACATCCCCTACGTCCGTTTTCTCTTCTATAGTGGCACCATTATCGACGGGTTTCTTCGTCTCGACCTGTTTCGACTCGATGCGAGTACAGGGGCTTTGTAGGTCCCCGCACCGGTTATTTTCAGTACCAAACTGAAATATACGCGATAGGACCTCAATTGGGAGATTGTTGATAGGGTGAGAATTACCTTTCGGTTGAATGAATGGGTTACGGCGTCGGATAGGCGTACGACTTGGATGTTTGTGAGTGAAAGGTGAACCGACGTGGGTCAGAGGACAGAAGAATATGAGACATGCAAGCGTGAGGGTAGCAGGCTGGAGTGGCGGAGTGGGTGAGGCGAACGAGCATGATTGAAAGCCTAAGGACTTTGTCGTTAAGTAATGAATGCATTGCTGGATGATCTGTCGAGGAAGCGCGGTGCTTCGAGAGCTGAATGAGCTTCGTGCGTGCGGAACCAGCGAGGAAGAAGACCCTTGTTGAATTTGACTTGCGGAAGTGGTAAGTACCAGGCCAAGTTACACCATTGTAGCGTTCAGATTGGCTTCGTTATCACTGCGGTGTTGCCATATGCACTCGAAGCCAGCGCGAATATCATCGAATGCGAATGATTCAGTGGTATACATGAGAATGACCTCCTCTCGATAGAATACTATCAGGTGAACAGAGCATTGAGCAAGTAAGGCTCACGTGATGTATCCATACTCACGATCACCTAAATGTGATCCACGGAATGCAACATCCCGCCGAGGGGTAGCGGGTCTCACGTCCTACGCTCGCCATCACACCATGGTGCTGACCACTTCCTCCCTGTTCATGCATACGCTCGTACAGGTCGGCATCGATCATGTCTTTGTCAACTGGGGATCCGACCACCCCGCCATGCTCGAAGAGCTCTCTCGCCAGCGCATAACCCATGGCGCGCACGCACTCACAGTCGTCACGTCCCCCAATGAGATGGTCGCGTTGAGTGCTGCACAGGGATACGCACAGGTCACGGGCAAGCCCGCTGCCGTCATTGTCCACGTCGATGTCGGAACACAGGCAAGTATCATTCATCTTCGTATCACGAGTTATAATATTCATGGTGGTGTGACCATGGTTTTATCTTTGGTACACACGTAGGCGCTTGCAGGGGCTGTTCATAACGCTGACAGGGGTCGAGTACCTATCTTGATTTATGCCGGTGCGTCACCGTTCACGATCGAGGGGGAAGTCCAGGGTTCGCGCAATGAGTGGATCCATTGGATGCAAGGTACCCAGCATACTTTCGTGCGTCCGGGGGGAGAGGACTGATGCGAACGTTTGCAGACGTGCACGATCAACCGGCGATCGTGCGCCAGTACATGCGTTATGTTGCTCAAATCGACTCTCCGGCGAGTTTGCCCCACCAAGTCCGACGAGCACTTCAGATGTACGTTCCATCTTCTACAGCTCATGTAGACCCTCTTCATCTGATTATCGTAGCGCAACAAGTGAGCCAAAGGGCCCTGTTTACCTCTGGGCACGGAGAGAAACAATGGAACAAGAAATCGACCCGTCATTGCTGGAAAGATCCATCACGCTTAACAAATGGCCTTCTGTCCAGCCAACTGCACTTCCCGCCTCAGGTATAGTGTTTCGTGTTCTCTTTGATATCTTATACCGAGTCTGTCCGCCTCTAGCGGTACGACTGATTTCGGATGCCCTTTTGCATGCAACATCGCCACTTCTGATCACGTCATACCTTGGACGAAATCATCAGGCATTTGCCGCACTCGCCACACTATCACGCATTCTTGCGCTCCCGGTATTCCTAACTTGTCTCTCCGTCACAAACTTGCCCACATCTCATCCCTTCCATCTTGGATTCTCCTACTTGGCACCAGGGACCCAAACACCGCTTCTCAAATCGGCTGATGTGGTACTCATCATTGATGCCGAGGTAGCTTGGATCCCGACGAACAAAGACAAGGATGGTGCATACGAGCGACCGAGCGACACAGCGCAGGTATATATCATTAACAGCGGTGACCCGCTTAAGCGAGGCATTGGCATGCACCACGACGAAGCAGACCTCGTTTGCCACGCCGATGCGGCTGTTGCACTCACGCAACTCCGGGAAGCCATTGGTACCCAAGTCGTTAATCAATGGTCTGAACGAACAGAACGCATCCTCAAACTACATCACGATTGGGAGGAACGGCTTCGTGTTGTCGAATCGTTCCCGATTGCACCATCCAGTTCGGATCGTCTTGTACCCTATACGACACCACAAATTGTGGGCACGCTTCGCAATGCGATCAGAGAAAGGGGACTTGCTCACGAAAGCACGCTCTTCCTGAATGAGAGTATATCCAACTATCCATTAGTTTGGTCTCACATAAAGCCGGAAGTCGCTGGAGAGGTCATCTGTTCTGGTGGTTCTTCGCTTGGTTGGGCGCTCGGTGCGGGTGTTGGATCTACCCTAGGTGGGCGCGCGACGAAGAAAAGCAAGACAAGCATGGGATACAAACTCGTCGTAGCCATCGTCGGCGATGGCACCTTCTTATTCGGTGTCCCAGCGAGCGCATTCTGGATGGCAAGGCGGTACGAAACGGTAGATGTTCCCTGCATGTTTGGATGACACATTGGTCACTGACACTGATTGATCTGACATAGCCATTCCTAACAATCGTGCTCAACAATGGCGGCTGGAAATCACCCAAGTTGTCCATGCTTGGCATTCATCCGACGGGACATGGTTCCAACATGATCGGAGACCAGCTTATGGTTGGGTTTGGTCCGGATTGTCCGGATTATTCGCAGATTGCGGTGGCAGCGTCGAACGGATGGGTGTGGGGCCGAAAGATCAGTGTCGAGCTTGCGACAGTGGACAAAAACGCGCAGCGACTGTTGGAAGAGACGATTGCGGAGGCGGTGCGGGTCGTCATCGAGGACCGACGGTGTGCGGTGGTGGACTGTGTGTTGGAAAAAATTTAGTGTATATGTGTTCCTGAGATCTTTGCACTGAGCATCAAACTGTTCCAAGAAGAGCCTGTCATCCAAGTGCTACTTAGATGGCCAGATGCCGACAAAGCAGTGGCCCGCACGAAAAGGATCACCTTGATGTGGGTGGAGGGGAGGAAAGGGAGAACGAGGAAAAGGAGAGAACAAGCTATCCTTGAGAACGGATTTGTGAACAAGACAACTTTGGCGGGCCGAAGCTGCAACCGGGCCGGATCCGACGCCTTGCTAGGGAATAGGAGGCACTTGGCTCCTAGCTTCAATCATGTCACAGGCTACAACAAACCCGAAAGCAGAGGCTCTCAAGGAAGCCCTCGCTGACCGTGATCCATTTTGTAGCGGTGTTTGTTCTGTCCCCGAACACCAGCTCTTGCTTTACTATTCCCAGGGGGAGGATTTTCAGTAAGTCTTCCTTGCTTCCTTGCGCACATATATGAGGGAGACTGACCCTTCTAAATCGCAGTCGAGTCAACTTTTCGAAGTCTACTACAGAAGAGCTGGAAGCCCTCTCCCAGGCATGTCAACCCGCGTTATTTAACAACAAAGATGTCCTGGACGAGACCTATAGAGATGCTGGAAAGATGAACCCCGATACCTTCTCTACATCCTTTGATCCTCGCGCCCTTCGCATTCACGACGTCATCGAACAAGACTTACTTTCCACCAATCAGACCATTGAGCTCAGATTACACAAGCTAAACGTCTACGGTAAGCTGCCATGATGATTCCCAAGTGTGTTCTACCGATGCACTATGTTGTAGACAAGGGGAGATTGTTCAAAGCCCACCAAAACACCCCCCGTGGAGACAACATGTTCGGTACCCTCGTCGTCGTCCTCCCTGTCGCTCACGAGGGTGGCCAGCTTTCCCTGCGTGTCGACGACTCGAAGCGCCATTGGGTCGTGGACTTTAAGGAGAAGTTCGCAGAAGCGACAGTTCCATCCATTTGTTTCGTTGCCTTCTTTGGTGATGTCGAGCACCAAGTTCTGCCCGTCACCTCGGGCCACCGCGTCACCCTGACCTACAACCTTTATTTCCGGGTCAAAAACAACGTACCGCGTGCCCTCGCTGGTCCGTTCCACCACAGGCTAAAAGAAACGTTGGTTAAGCTCGTCAACGACCCAGAGACGCTGCCAAACGGGGGCTACCTCGGACTTGGACTGTGTCACCAATATGCCTTCGATGAAACTAAGCCAGTCGAGTCGCTTCTCGACAAGCTCAAAGGGTCAGATGCAGCGCTTGCTAGCGTATGCACTGAGCTGGGGTTGCCCTACACCCTCAGACTATTGTACGGAGAAGAATGGCAGTATGTCATGCCACACTGTTACATGCTTTCTCGCGTCAGGTTATACGCGTTGGACGCGGAGTCGAGATCGAAGGGAGGAAGAGGCATGGGCTACGATGATGAACAGCTGCCAGATGACTTGCTGTACGAAGCAGTAAGTCATCTCACGCTCCACGACCTAGAGGGAGTCGATATCATTGGACGTCCGCCGCGGGTTGACCAAGACGATTTCACCGATGACAAACTGGAGTTCATGAATAAATTCTTCAAGGACCCTATTCCGCAGGTGTTGGAGGTCAGGGAAATGTCGTCGGTCCTCTATGGAACTACATATGCACGTTACGGTAACGAGATTTCCACGAAGACATTTTATGGAAGGGCATGCATGATGATCCTTGTCAAGCCAAAGGAATCACGAGAACCCCTACCTTTGTAGAATTTCAAGATATGCTGTATGCCAAAAGTTTTATTGTCCTCACATAGCACTAGACACCGTGTCGACATAGACTCGTGAATGTACAAGTGCGATGACGTCACGGTGTGACGCGGATGTTTTCTGTAACCGGGCCAGATGTAAAACAGGGGGCACACTCGACTCCTAGCACCCCACTGACATCAATCATGTCCGAGTCCGGGTCTGAGATTGCTGGGTCTGAGACTGGAACAAACCCGAAAGTAAAGGCTCTAGAAGAAGTCTTCATCGACCGTGATCCGTTTTGCAGCGGTGTTTGTTCTGTTCCAGAACACCAACTCTTGCTTTACTACGCCCAGCGGGAAGATGTTCACATCAAGTAAGTTATTCCTTGCGTATGTATATGGTGCTTACCCTATTATGCAGCCGAATCGATTTCGCGCATCCTACCACAGAGGATCTGGAAGCTCTTTCTGGGGCATGCCATCCCGCATCGTTTGGTTTTAACGATAAGGATGTCTTAGACGAATCCTACAGAAAGGCTGGAAAGATGGACCTTGATACCTTTTCTACCTCATTTGATCCGCGGAGTGTTGGCATCCACGACGTCATTGAGCAAGATCTGCTTTCGACTAATCAGACCGTCGAGCTTGAGTTGTACAAGCTGAATGTCTATGGTAAGCTTCGAGACCATCCCAGACTGTGCCATTTTGAGTCAATACATCTTGTTTAGGAAAGGATGGGTTCTTCAAGGCTCACAAAGACACCCCCCGTGGGGAAAACATATTCGGCACCCTCGTCGTTGTCCTCCCTGCTCCTCATGAGGGTGGCCAACTCTCCCTCCGTGTCGACGAGCGTCGATGGATCATGGACTTTACGGACCAAGTCGCAGCAGTGACGGAGCCATCCGTTTATTTTGTCGCCTTCTTCGGCGACGTTGAGCATCAAGTCCTTCCCGTCACCTCAGGTCACCGCGTCACCCTGACATACAACCTCTACTTCCGATCTGAAGCGCGGAGGGACATACCCCACCTCTGCAGGCTCCCCATCCCGTTCCACGACAGGCTCAAAGAAGCGTTGATCGAGCTCGTAAACGACCCAGAGACGCTGCCAAACGGGGGCTACC
>JBBPLC010000286.1:0-32161 GCA_038089535.1 Hemileccinum rubropunctum | reverse complement strand
TCAGGGTAGGAGTTAGGGGCATTTATGATCCTGCAAGGGTCAGAGCTGATATATTTTAGTTCTCTTGCAAATATGAAGTCTTTCTAAAATGGCCCAACATTGGGACACTTATTTGAGCCACTGTATGTGCTCTCATGCTCGCACAGACCACATTGCCTTCCAGCAACAGCAAGCTGCTTTAAACCTTTACGTCACCACTCATATTATATATCTCTTGCTCACACCAGCGCTAGCTCCAGCCTTTGCCCTGAACTTCACACACCTTCTAAATGAGATCCCTGCTGATGACAACGAGGTTGATCCCAATGACCATCCCATCGAACCAGCTCATGAATACTTCCCAGAGCCAATTCCTGCACAATCCTCTTCCCCTTACCTTCGTTGATGTCTCTCCCTTTCCCCATCTCTAGCTCTACCTCCTGTGCCCCATCAGTACAAAAAATATCATTGAAACCCCCGCAACATCTGCCTCGAGACTATGTGCTTTGCTGCCCTCTCTTGCCTTCGTCCTAAAGCTCTCCTTCGCTGCCTGTTCAAGTTCTTGTAAGCCATGTTTCAACAAGGCGAGCAAGTTGCTCCTCCTGCTGACCCTAATGTCACCTGGGCTGACATTCACACTACAATGGCCAATATGGCTGCCCTACTCCAAGTGTCACTGCTAAAGCAACAGCGGATGACCCAGCAATTTGCCAAAGCAGCAATGGCGCGATTGTCGTCCCTGCCTAACAAACTCATCGCTGATCCAGGCACCTGGGAAGGCAACCAAGTCACATTCCATCCCTGGTGGGTCAAGATCACAACCTGAGTATAGTGTCAAGGAGGTCTAGACAATCGCCAACAAACTGCCGCCGTCCTTCTCAGGATGACCAGCAAAGCTGAATCATTTGCAAGGATCACCCTTGAAAGATATCAAAAGAAGAATTCTGCCCTGGAATGGCCCACCTGGGAGGAACTTAAAAAAGAGGTAGAAGGGCATTTCCACATTGATGTCCTCAAAGAGGAATCATACATCCGGCTGACTAACCTTCAGCAAGGCTCAATGCCAATCAAAGTCTTTACCCAACAGTTCAAGCTTCTCCGGCAGGACATGGACCTGTTGCAACATGACCACAATGTCCTCTGCCTCTACAAGGGATGGATAGACTATAACATATACTTCCAACTGTCGACTCGCAGCCCCGCCCTCACTGATTTGCTCAAAACATGGCAAGAGAAAGCCATTGAAATAGGCAAAATGTTTGAAAAGATGGAGTTGGAGAGAAGTAAGCAACTGCAGCAATGACAATGGGAACCCTGCTTCACAGAAGTGGGTACGCAACTGGGCTGAGGAGCCCCAATGGACACGCACACTGTCCAACTGACCTAGCAGGAATCAAGAACCTGCTACAATTGCAACAAGGTTGGTCATTTGTTACGCATGTGCAAAGAACCACAAAAACCGTGTGGTCAGCCAGTCTTCAATCCAGTCACTGGCTGTACCCACTATGCCCCTCCTCACCCCACTCCTCTTTGTGAGATTCTCCTCGCTCCTACTACCAGCATCGCCACAGTCCCCAAGGCTGCTCAAAGTTCTGGAAATCCCCCATGGATGACCAAAGAGGCCCAGGCCTATTACCTGGACATGTTTGAGTCCCGGGCTCGTCAACTCACCGCTGAAGAACTCAAGGGAAAAGGCAAGGCCAAGTAGAGAGAGGTACCTACTTGGCTACAGACCCTTCTTCTTCTTCTTCTTCTTGTTTTTCTCCCTCTTTTAATTGATTCACTATACTTGGGGAGATGGACAGTCTGTTGGGCAATGCTGACTCACTGAACAATGCTTCTTGTACTAGTTATGATACCAACTCTGAAGGAGCGACTCTTCGGAGCACAGCACCAGAGGATAAACATAGTGTGCTTAATTCTCCGGTTACGAACAATTTCTCTTTTTTATCTCTGTTACCCTCTAACCCTAACCTTACCCTCAGGAATACCTCTCCTGCAGGGGAATTTGATATCGATACTGACATTTATTTTCAGAAAAATCAAAAAAGGCAAAAAACATCAGAAAAAGCACTCCTCAACTCCGGAGTAGTCCAGACCTTCATGGACAAAAAATGGGTAACATCCTTGGGCATCCCTACCAAAAAATTAAAATCACTAATGCCGATGGGACCTCTTTGTCCCACAGTACTATTACTGACTATGTCTCTGTCATATTTTCATACCAAGGACACTCCGAGGGAGTCGACACCTTGGTAACAAATTTAGGAACTCACCATATTTATTTAGGCTATGACTGGTTCCAACGCCACAACCCATTAATCAACTGGATCGATAAAGAAATCAAGTTTTGCCGCTGCACAAGAAACTGTGTCACTATCAACATAGCTGGCTTAATCAAAGAAGTATGGAACCCCACAGTCTGTTCTATTGAAGAAGGACTTGCCAAGAAGGTACCCCTGCAGTACCATGAATTCTTAGATGTCTTCAGCAAAGAGGAATCTAAGTGCATGCCCATGTGCAAATCATGGGATCATGCAATCAACTTAAAGACAGACTTTGTTCCCAAAAAAGGTCAAGTCATTCCTCTATCTGATACTGAATTAGAGGAAGTCAGGAACTTTATTGCATCTGAACAAGAAAAAGGGTATATCTGCCCATCAAAATTCCCACAAACTGAAACGGGATGAACAACTAATGATGAGCATGACACCTAATCTAGGCGGCGGGCGACTTTAGCAATGGTTTGGACGGTACGAGTGTGCACATCAAGCCAGACGTGTACGAGGATGTGGTATTCAAGGACGAGGAAATGAACAGTTCCGAGGTATATCATTCACGAGGAAAACAGATAGCATGCAGTAACGAGCACGAAGCCGGCAAATGCAGAGTAAAAGGAAAGGTATGAAGAGTGGTAGTCAAATGAACAGGCCCCAAAGGAGGAGGGTATTCAAGTGAATAGGACTGAGAAGTAGACAACGAAGGGAGAGGGTTTATATATGTAAGTATGGGAAGTTTAGGGTAGGTCGTCTGAGTCCTAATCGATTGAGGGCCAGTGTGAGAGAGAAAGGACATGAGGAAACCATGAGGATGATGAGAAGTCCGTGTGGGAAGATGGAAGTGTCCTCATGGTGAAAGGAGCGGAGATGAAAGACATGAGGTATGACGTCAGGGTGACATCATGGGCTAGACCTCAGGTCACGTGAGATGTCTCACGGTCACGTGCGCTGGTCATGTGACTTCGAAAAGAGAAAGAAAATGTTAAGTCCAAAAGTGAAGAAAAAGGTAGCATATAGGTCCTGAACTATAATACAAACAGCTCCAGTCTTTTTTATTCCAAAGAAAACTGGCGAGAAACATCTTGTCATAGACTATCATTACTTAAATGAGGGTACAGTAAAAATTCTTATCCTCTCCCACTCATTTCAGCACTCGTTGACTGTCTCAAAGGAGCAGACAAATTCACCTGCCTCGACCTTAGGTGGGGTTACAACAACATTCATATCAAGGAAGGCGATGAATGGAAAGCTGCATTTGTAACACCCCTAGGGGCTTATGAACCAGTTGTAATGTATTTTGGGATGACTAACTCCCCTCCTACCTTTCAACAGATGATGAATGATATCTTGAATGATATATATGTCGTGGTGATCATCTACCTCGACAACATGTGCATATTTACCAAAAACAAATCCGATGATGAACACTCTGAGGTCATAAAGGAAGTTTTGCACAGGCTTCGTGAAAATGCCCTTTACACAAAACCAGAAAAATGTGTATTTAACATCAAAAAAGTTGACTTCTTAGGCATGACAGTATCAGCCAACGGCGTTGGCATGCAAAACAACAAAGTTGATGCCATACTAGACTGGCCTGCACCTACAAAGCTCAAGCAGCTTCAATCCTTCCTTGGTCTATGTAATTATTATCGTCAATTCATTAACAGTTTCGGACAGATTGCTTGCCCCCTCAATGATCTGACAAAGAAAAATATGCTGTATACTTGGGGGGAGGCACAACAAAATGCATTTGACATGCTCAAAAAACAATTCACTATGGCTCCTCTCCTCACCTTTCCCAATGCTTACAAAGAGATGCGTGTTGAAACCGATGCCAGCAATATTGCCACTGGTGTAGTGTTATCCATTCTAGGGGAGGATGGCTCATGGCACCCTTGCACTTTTCTCTCTCACTCCTTTTCTTCTGCAGAATGCAACTATCTAGTCTATGACAAGGAGTTGCTCACAATCATTCGTGCCCTCGAAGAGTGGCACCATTATTTAATCGGAAAAACTAACTTCGAGATTTGGACAGACCACAAAAATCTTGAATACTGGAAAAAAACCACAAATGCTCTCAGGCTGCCAAGCCTGCTGGCACGAGCTTTTGCAAGAATTCAACTACACTCTTGTTTACAAGCCGGGCACCATGAATGGCCATGCCAACACGCTCTCCCATTGCCCTGACCATGGCGACACAGTCAATAAGTTAAACAAGAGCATCACTGTTTTCCCTTCTACTGTTCTCTGTTCTTCTTTGCTATCTATTCTGGTTGAGCTAACCTCTGCAGATGCATGCTTACCCTCAAAGGGCTCTCCCGACACAGCGGGCTTTGATCTGTATGTGTCCATGGATCTTGATATCCCTGCCCATGACCAAAGCCTTGTCCCCACCTGTGTCAAGATTCAACTTCCCTCCGGCACCTACAGCAGAATTGCACCACATGAAATGGAATGAAGGAAACAACTAAAGCACAACACCTAGTTTAGGTGTTGGGTGACTTCTGCAATGGTGTGGATGGTGCGAGTTCTAACATTTAACCAGATGTGAATGAGTATGTGATAATCAAGAAAGAGGAAGTTTATGGTGCCCAAGTATATCATGAACTTGGCATGAAGAGCGACGAGCATGCACTAACGTCGCATGAGAGATGGCAAGAGCAGAGTAAATTGGATTAGGTAGAAGAGTGGTAAACAAATGAACAGGCCCCAATAGATAGAAGAGTATTCAAGTGAATAGGACTAAGGAAAATAGATGACAGAGAGGAGTGGGTTTATATAGTGAATAGAGACAGGTTTAGGGTAGGTCATCTGAGTTCTAAATAGTTAAGGGCCAGTGTGAGAAAGGAAACATGAGGTGAACACAAGGTAGCCATGAGGACAGCAAGAAGTTCATGTGGGAAGAAGGAAGTATCCTCATGGGAAAAGGAACGGAGATGAAAGACATGAGGCATGATGTCATAATGACATCAGGGGCTAGGCCTCAGGTCACATGAGATGTCTCACGGTCATGTGCACTAGTCACATGACTTTGAAAATGGAAAGGAAATATTAAGTGCGAAAAGTGAGAAAAAGTGAAAATGTAGCATATAGGTCCTGAACTATAACACCATGTTTGGGCCTTGCCCTCAAATATAAAATTGACGTCATGGCCAGAGTCATTGACACCAATTATAGGGTAGAAATTGGCATAATTCTGTTCAACCACTTTGATTCACCCTTTCATATCTCTAAATTCGACTGCATTGCTCAACTAATTATTGAAAAAATAGAAACCCCACATTAACAGAAAACTAGACTCTAGATGAGTCAAAACGAAATGACAAAGGTTTTGGCTCCACTGGAGTCAAAGCCATTTCTTTCATGTCCCTTTCTCCAAACCTTGAAACTAAATTATCTTTGGAATCTGCCAGATTGGATGTTGATGCTATCAATGACTACGAATATTATGCTTCAGAAAAACTTTTCAGAAATTCGAACAGCATCATTTTTGTGCCACCTTCTCTTTGCACCAAATTGATCTCATTATTTCATGATTCTCCAGTCACTGGCCATCCGAGCCATGATTGCACTATTTTGTCTATTAAATGTTTTTACTGGTGTCCTGGTGCAGCCAAAGATATTGCTAATTACATTGATCACTTCCAGGTATGCTCGCTCATGAAGGTTTTGTCAAAGCTGCCGGCAGGCAAACTTATGCCTCTTCCTGTTCCTTCCCACCCATGGGAAGATATTTCTTTTGATTTTGTCACTGTTATGGTCGGTCCGGGTAGGAACAAACGTAGACCTGGGAGACAAGGGATGTCGACTAAGGGGCTTGCTTATCGATGGGACGAGTCGTGAAGAAGGGCGACCAGAGACAAGGACGAGTTGTGTGGTTAATGACCAGAGACAAGGACAAGTTGTGTGGTTAACGACCAGAGACTTCCACAGGGGCTTCCTGAGGTGGACGAAGGATAATCGACCAAGGGATATCCTTGTCGACGGGACAACTGCAAAGAAGAGCAGTGGAGATGGGTTGCAAAGAAGAACAACTGGAGATGAAGGAGAACAATGAGCATCCACTCAAAAGTAGGACAAGTGACTTAGAGAAGCGATAGGCGAGTGAAAGGAACAAAGGTGCTATTCCAGGTAGGTCTAGCTTAGGGAATACATGGTGAGAGTAGCAGCCTATATATACCCTGGGTATTGGTGCACGGACCAAGCTGTGTTACAGCAGAAGGTCAGAGGAATCTAAATAGGGTAAGTGGAGTGGGAATGATGGCGATGTAAAGGTGTCATCAGAGAGAAGAATGAGGCTGTCTGAAATGGGGTGAACGAAGAAACAACTAAAGTTGAACGACACCTAATCTAGGCATCAGGCAACCTCTGGGATGGTGTGTACGGTGTGTGAATGAATGTCTAACCAGACATGGACGAGGACGTGGTATTCGGCAACTAAGAAGTTGACGGTTCCCAGATACAGCATAAACGAGGATCAATGAGGAGCGTGCAATAACATGCATGAAGTCGGCAAATGCAGAGTAGATTGAAAAAGTAAAGAAGAGTGGTAGACAATTGACCAGGCCCCTAGGTAGGAGAGTAATCAAGTGAATAGGACTAAGGAGTAGACGATGAAGGGGAAGGGTTTATATAGGTAATTATGGGAGTTTAGGGTAGGTTGCCTGAGTCCTAAATAGTTAAGGGCCAGTGTAAGAAGAAAGGCATGAGGAAGACACAAGGTAACCATGAGGACAGCGAGAAGCCCATGTGGGAAGAAGGAAGCGTCGTCATGGGAAATGAAGTTGGAAATGAAAGACGTGAGGCATGATGTCATGATGACATCATGGGCTAGGCCTCAGGTCATGTGAGAGGTCTCACGGTCACATGCACTGGTCACATGACCTCAAAAATGAAGAGAAAACATTAATGTTTGAAAGTGAAGAAAAGTTGAAAATGTAGCGTATCAGTCCTGAACTATAACACTGTCCAATAAGAGATAAGAATGTGTAATCAGGATGACCATTGTGAGAGAAGAGCAGAAGTAAGTACGATGGTCGTTGTAGGGAGAGGAAGACAAAGCATGAGTCATGGATAAGATGCGACAAGAAAGAAAAAGGAAAGAGTGAGTTGTAACATTACTCCCCTACTAAATCCGAAACTCCAGAGAAGGATAATATGTGAAAGGCATGAGTCAGAAGTTGCGGTAAGAGGCGCCAGGAGAGCTAGCCATATTGGCATAAGCAGCATCGTCATAGGGATCATCATAGTTGTATGGGGAGGGAGCGCAAGGAACGGGGGAACGAGATTGCCAGTTATGATGACAGGGATAGGAGGGTGTGACCCGAGAGCGAGGAGGGGGTACAGGGCGAGCGGAGGATGCAGAGGAATAGGAGGAACTAGAAGGTGAAGAGAATGGGGGAGGAGGGATTCGACGACAGAGAGGGCAATGTTGCTGGGTGTGATGCGGGGTGGTTACGAGGCAGAAAGGACACTGGTACCAAGGGCAGTCAATTCGCCAATGTCCCAAATGATGGCACTCGAAGCAGGTTTCATTGTAGCGGGGATGTGAATGAGAAAGGGGGGTGTTGGTGAGTTCTCCATAGATGGTTCCTCTAGTTCATATTTTGTGCACAAGTTTGGCACGTTGGACGGCCATGAGCTCATCAGGTAGGAGTGGGGAAGAAGATGTGGAGGGGGTTTGGTATTCATCAGAAGTGACAATGGAGGGAGCAAAGTAGGCAGGATGGGTACAGTTAGGATGAGCATGGTACTGGTTAAGCTCAAAGAGGTAATGGTCGACATCATCAAGGAACTCGGCCATACCAAGTTGGAAGAGGGTGGCAGTGAGGTTTCCCTCGAGAGTCTGCTAGATGTTGCGAACAAAGTTGGCCCGATGGCCAAAGGTTCCTCCAGAGAGGGTCAAGAGGTTGCCAATGTGTTGGACTTGGAGGTAGGCATGATGGAGGTTCCACAGCAGGGAACCAACATCGAGATAGCAGCTAAGAGGGATGGCAATGTGGGGGTTTTGGAGAAGGGATGCCTGGCATTCCAGGGTGTGGCCATCTGCGAGTTCTTCATGAAGGCAATGGGCGTAGAGGGGAATATCAACGGAGACGATGGTAGGGGGGGTGACTGGTGAGTTGGGCAAGGGGATGTGGTTCCATCCAGGTGATGGATGAGTCGAGGAGGGTTCAGGGGAGGTGTGACACAGAGGAGGGGAAGAAAGCCTTTCGGCCAGGGAAGAAACAGAAGAATCTAAGGTAGAAGGGGACAATGAAGAAGAAGAGGAAACAGAGTCAGAGACAGTTGGTTGGGAGGACATGGTGGTAGAGGTTTAATTTTTGTTGCGAGGAAAGACGAAAGGGTGGAGTTTTTTATAATTTGCAAGGGTGAACATTGCATGTTTCAAGTCCCATTCAGGGACCCAGGAATCTTCTTCGGTGGAGTATCCTTTCCATTGGATCAGGAAGAAGTGGCAAGACAGAGTTCCACGGTGGTGTAGGATCTTTTCAATTTCATATTCTTCTTCACCCTGGATAAGGTCTGGTGGTGGAGCAGGGAAGTTGGGTCCGTGGATATCATTCTTGTGATAGGGCGATAAGAGGGAAGCATGGAACATGTTGTGGATTTTCCACGTTTTAGGAAGGCGGAGTTGATAAACAATTGGGGATAGGACCTTGGTTATGGTAATGGGTCCTTCTCGCTTGGAGGCAAACTTTGGGTTGGCAATAGATCACTTGAGATTGCGGGCTTCTAGCCACACCTTATCTCCTAGCATGAAAAGGGTGCAGTTCTTGCGAGTGCAGGAGGCCATGACTTGGCGGGCGAGTTCGTGAGCTGCTAGAGCTTCATCACGAGCTGTGGAGAGGGCTTTGAGTCTAGTTTTGATAGTGGGGAGAGGGGATTTGGGAAGGAGGGAAGATAGGGCTTGGGGTTTGAAACCCATCATGAGAAAAAACAGGGATTTGCTGGTGACAGAATGAGGGTGGTGATTGTGCATGAATTTGGCATGAGAGATCTTTTCAGACCATGAGGCAGGGTTATCTCCATAGAAGATTCAGAGATAGGTTTCGACTTCTTGGTTCACATGTTCAGTTTCCCCATCAGATTGGGGGTGGTAGGCGGTGGAGAGGGACAGGTCATAGTTTAGGACCTTTCCAAGGGCTTTGGCGAAGGCAGAGGCAAATTGGGGAACACGATCAGAGATGATTTTGTCATAGAGACTGAAGTGGAGGAAGACTTTGTGGAAGAAAAGATTGGCGACTCCTTCAGTGGTGATGGACTTCTTGGTAGGGCATAGAATTACCCCCTTAGTAAGCCCGTGGTTGACCACAATCAACAAGGAATCGAAGCCGGCGGAGAGGGGAAGATCAGTGATGAGATTGTAGGAGATCTGCTGGAAGGGGCAAGAAGCAAGGGAGTGGATGGGGGAAAGTGGAGGGATGGTAGGGTGGGTATTGGCTTTGTTTTGTTGACAAGTAGCGCAGCCTTCGACATATTTACATATGAAGGAAGCAAGGCCAGGCCACCAGAATTCAGCAACGACAAGCTGGCAGATTTTAAGGAATCCGGGATGTCCGGCGGTTTCATGATCATGGCAGCATTGGACGATGGTACAGCGAAGGGAGGAGTCATTGGGAATATAGATACAGTCCTTGTAGGTCAAGAGGCCATTGACATGCTTCCAGTCAGAGAGACGAGAGCAGAAAGCAGGAGGGATACAACCATTCATGGATTGAAGGCTCTGCAACATGAGGAGGTCTGAGGCGGAGGCCGATTGAACTTTATCAGCCAGGGCAGTGTCAATAGTGTTGACAAATAAGGAGGAAGGAAGGAGGGTGATGTTGTCATTGTCAGGGGAATCAATAGCAGGGAGCAGGTCGGTTTGGCAGGAAAGAGCATCTGGGCCAGCAAGTTGGGAACCAGGGACATGCTGCATATTGAGATTGAAATTGGCAAGATCAAGGAGCCAGCAGGCTTGACGGCGATTCAATGCCTAGGGCTGATGGAAGTACGTGAGGTTCTTGTGGTCTGTGAAGACTTGGATGGGAAAAGGGGAGCCATGGAGGTAGTGGCACCATGTTTTCAAGGCATGGATGACAGCAAGGAGTTCACAGTCATAGATGTCATAATTCCTTTCTGCAGGGAAGAACGATTGAGAGAGGTAGGAACAGGGGTGCCAGTCACCATTGGAATCTGTCTGAAGGAGAATTCCTCCAGAAGTGAATTTGGAGGCATCGGTGGCGATGGCAAAGGGTGTGGAGAGGTTGGGAAGATGGAGAATGGGTTTGGAAAGAAATTGGGAGCGAAGGGTGTCCATGGCTTGTTGACACGCAGGAGTCCAGGACCAAGCACAGTTTTTCTTGGTAAGGTCAATGAGGGGGCGGGCAATGTTGGAGTAATTGGGGATGAAGCAACAGTAGAAGTTGGCGAAGCCGAGGAAGGAGTGGACATCCTTGACTTTCTGAGGGGTAGGCCACTTGGCGATGCCATTGAGTTTGACAGGGTCCATGGCAAGTTGACCTGGTTTGACAATCATACCGAGGTATTCGACCTCAGTAGTAGCAAATTTGCATTTCTCAAGCGTAAGATGGAGGTCGAGTTCCATCATACGTTGCAGGACATGTTTAGTATGCTCCTTGTGGGTGGCAGGGTCAGGGGAGAAGATGAGGAGATCATCCATGTAGATAATGAGCCATCCTTCGGCGATCATATCGTGGAAGGAGTCATTCATGAACTGTTGAAATGTGGCAGGGGAGTTGGTGAGGCCAAAGAACATGACAGTGGGTTCGAAGAGCCCCTTATGGGTGATAAAGGCAGCTTTCCACTGGTGTCCATCCTTGATGCAGACATTGTTGTATCCCCACCGTACGTCGAACTTGGTGAAGACCTTAGCGTCTTGGAGTTTATCAACGAGGTCGGAGATAAGGGGAAGGGGGTAGGCATCACAAACAGTATGTTCGTTGAGGTATTGGTAGTCTTGGCAGGGGCGGAGTCCACCATCCTTCTTTTTGACGAAGAAGGGTGCGGCTTGAGGGGAGTTCAAAGGGCAGATTTTTCCGGCTTTGAGGTTCTCTTCTAAGAAGTCCTTGGTGGCTTTTTGTTCATTGGGAGATAAGGGGTATATCTTTCTGACTTTATAGACGAAGAAATCCTTGACATTGATCTCATGATCATAGGGGCGAGAGGGGGGAATGTGGTCCGCAGTTTCCTTGGTAAAGACGGGGGTGAACTGGGAGAATTTGGGGGGAAGAGTGGTTTTCGGCTTGTTTTGTTCAGCTTCCATGACAAGTTCCATGGCAGTAGTAAGCCGGGTGATGACAGGAGATCCCTTAGGGATAGAACGGGATTTCCCATGGATGGTTTGGAAGAGGGAGTGGTTTTCAAGAGCCCAAGAGAGGAACTGTCCCTCATTTTCCTGTTTGAGAAAGTCATAGAGGTGGTAGTCATGGACAGAGGATACATGAATGTGTCGGGGTGCAGGGAAGTGGGAGTTGTGTCGTTCAGAGTCTTTGCGCAGGAGGTGTAGAAATCGTTTGACTCATCAAGGGATTTGGGAAGGGAAAGGGTTTGACTTTTCCAGTTGATTGTGGGATTGGTGGTTCTTAACCAAGGAAGTCCGAGGATTACATTAGTTCTTCCACAGGCCATGACATAGAAGGTGACCTTCTGAAAGATTCCTTTGATGTTGGAGTACAAGGTACAAGTATGGGTGATGTTCCCATTCTTGTTATACGAGTGGTCGGCATTGCGGGCACAGATGGGGGAGGCAAGTTTCTCGGTGGGGAGACGATGTTTTGATACAAAGTCTCGATCAATGCAAGAGATTTCAGCACCACTATCGATAAGGGCGCTGGTGTCGACGGGTGTGCGAGGGGACAACTAACTGAATTGGAATTTGCATGGCTTTAGTGAAAGTGGATACAAATACAGGAGCATACAAGAAGGAGGGAGGGGAGACTCGCATTGACTGAGATCCCCTTTCTAAAAATCCATTTGGAAGGAAACTTTCCTGACAGCAACTTCATCTTTGTCGTTGTCAATTTCACGTAAGGTGGAGAGGTCGGATTCTTCTTCAACCTGGTGGATCTTCTTTTCCGTATAGTGGTTAGGCATGGAAGGAAAAGAAGGGCAGGAGGTGCTATTATGGCCAGCATGATGGCAGTGGAAACAGAGTCTCTTTTCAATGCAACATTTGCATTCTTTGGGGGTAAGTTTGGCAATGCGGACTATGTCCACATCCATGGCATCAGGGTCTTTAGCGGGGGTGCAGGTGGGAGTGGCAAAGGAGTGGAAATGGGAAGAGGACGTCTTGCCTCTTTGAGTGATTTTGTTGGTGCGGTCCCACTGCGTCTGGAAGTGGGTTGTCTTTTTATACCAAGCCGCGATTTTGGTTGGGGGAGTGTCCATGGAGAGAATGCAGTGCATGAGGGAGAGAGGGATTCCCACAGAGAAGTAGTTGATAAGAATGTTTTTGTCAGTGATTCCTGCGAGGGCAATGTGGTTTTGGAACGAGGAGATGTAAGAGTCAAGGGATGGTTCATGACACTTGGTCTTAGCATTAAGAACCATGCATTTCATGGTGAGCCAGGCAATGGCGTTGTTGACAGTGTCATGGTGTTTGAAAGTTTTCTTGAATTCAGTGACAAAGTTGGCGAAAGTGCCAAGGGTGACGGTGGTTCCGGAGATGGCATTTTGCCAGAAAGTGTTTGCCCAAGTGAGGGTGGGACCTTTGGTCATGTACGAGAGGGCAAAGACGACTTGCTTTGCATTGGTGTCATAGACTTTGTCGTTTACATGGAGGTAAAACTGGACAGTGTTGAGCCATTGGACAGTGGTTTTGTAAGAACCATCGAAGGCTTCAGGAGTGCAGATGTGAAGTTTGGTAAGCTTGGTGAAAGACATGGCGGGGGATGGTGGTTTAACGAATGGTGGAGAGATGGTGGGTGGGGGAAGAGAGATTGGAGGGATATGGGGAATAGGGAATACTGGAGTGGTAGCGATGGGAGTGGGGGACGGCGGGGGAGGTTGATGGGGGATTGTTAGACTAGTGAAGAACTGTTGCGAGAGATCAAGAGATTCGCTTTGTTGAATGACAGAGGGTACAAGGGTGTCTGGGTCAAGGTAGTCTTCTTCTTCAGAGTCAGGTTGCTCAGAAGAGAAAGAGTTGTCGAGTGGTTTTGATCAGGGAGCCGACCAACGAGGATCTGAGTGCAGTGGTTGCGAAATGGTGAGGGACTATGACGGCGATAGCCTCTTTGATGAGAAGCTAGACCTTTTGTTACAGTCGGTCCAGGTAGGAATGAACGTAGACCTGGGAGACAAGGGATGTTGACTAAGGGGCTTGCTTATTGACGGGACGAGTCATGAAGAAGGGCGACCAGAGACAAGGACGAGTCGTGTGGTTAACAACTGGAGACTTCCACAGGGGCTTCCTGAGGTGGATGAAGGATAATCAACCAAGGGATATCCTTGTTGACAGGACAACCACAAAGAAGAGCAGTGGAGATGGGTTGCAAAGAAGAACAACTGGAGACAAAGGAGAATGACAAGCGTCCACTCAAAAGTAGGACAAGTGACTTAGAGAAGCAATGGGCGAGTGAAAGGAACAAGAGTGCTATTCCAGGTAGGTCTAGCTTAGGAAATACATGGTGAGAGTAGCAGCCTATATATACCCTGGGTATTGGTGCATGGACCAAGCTGTGTTACAGCAGAAGATCAGAGGAATCTAAATAGGGTAAGTGGAGTGGGAATGACAGCGATGTAAAGGTGTTGGCAGAGAGAAGAACGAGGCTGTCCAATAAGAGATAAGAATGTGTAATCAGGATGACCATCATGAGAGAAGAGTGGAAGTAAGTATGATGGTCGTTGTGGGGAGACGAAGACAAAGCATGAGTTACGGATGAGATGTGATAAGAAAGGAAAAGAAAAAAGTGAATCGTAACAGTCACAGGACTACCCCTTTCCAACAGCTTCAATTCTATTGGGGTAGTCGTCAATTGTTTTTCTAAAGAAATTGTTTTGTTTCCCTGTTTAAAAACCACTTCATCCTCAGACTTAGCCACCCTATTTAGAGATCACGTATGGTGTCTCCATGGACTACCTAACACTATCCTTTCGGACAGGGGACCTCAATTCGTCTCAGAGTTCACCAAAGAACTTTGCAAAGTTCTAGGAATTCAGCAGAAACTCTCTATGGCATACCATCCTCAGACAGATGGAATGGGTCAACCGAGAAGTTATCTTGTACCTTCGTGCTTACATTGCAAAAAAACAGGAGACTTGGGCCTCATGGCTGAAAATGGCGCAATTTGTGCACAACAATACCCTCACCACTGCCACAGGCACCACCCCTTTCTCCATTATGCGAAACTACTCACCATGCATGGGAACGGAGCCCACAACCTCCACTACAACTCCTGGGGGGTCATTCGGTAAAACTATTGGTCACTCCCACAAAGAGATCGCTTCCATGCTACAAAAAACCTGCGATTGGATGTCGCATGCACAAACATCCAAGCACTCTTCTGCCCCAGACTATTCTATTGAAGACCTTGTTTGGCTCTCCACTGAACACCTCTTGCTCCCTTGCCCCACACATAAACTTACACAAAAATTCATTGACCCATATTGAATTTCTGCCATCCTCCCTAATGCCGTCACTCTCACTCTCACTTCCTCTATTTCCATTCATCCCACTGTCTGTTAATATTTCATGTGTTAAACCATATAAAGCCCTGCTGGACGGACAATCCATATTTAGACCTGATCCAATCACTGTGACCAAAGACTGTCATGAAGAATATGAAGTCGATCGCATTGTCCAGTTGAGGCTTCATCACAGAAAATTGCAATACCTCATCCACTGGAAGGGATGGGACGAGGTGGATCGCACCTGGGAGCCCACCGTTAATTTAACACATGCACAGGATGCAATTACCAAGTTTCATGCTACTCATCTGAATGCCCCACGTCCTATTTGGGGCATCTCCAAACTTGAATTTACATCTCTCTTCTGTCCCTTTGGTCCTTCCTATACTGAATTCACCGATTCTCATCTAGAACTCGAATCTGGTGAATGGAGGGTAGTGTTATAGTTCAGGACCTATACACTATGTTTTCACTTTTTCTCCACTTTCATACTTAACGTTTTCTTTTACTTTCAAAGTCATGTGACCAGTGCATGTGACTGTGAGAACCCTCATGTGACCTGAAGCCTAGCCCATGATGACATGATGACATCATGCCTCATGTCTTTCATCTCTGTCTCCTTTCCTATGAGGATGCTTCTTTCTTCCCACACAGCCTTCTCACCATCCTCATGATTTCCTTGTGTTTACCTCATGTTCCCTTTCTCACACCGGCCCTAAACTATTTAGGACTCAGACGACCTACCCTAAACCCATCGCTATTCACTATATAAACCCACTTCTCTCTGTTGTCTACTTTCCCTTAGTCCTATTCACTTGAATCTTCTCCTCCTTTGGGGCCAGTTCTCTTGACTACCACTCCTGTGTTTTTACCTTTACTCTTCATCATTGAGCTCGTGAATGACTCATTGATTCAATTGTATCTCTGCACTTGCCATCTCTCATGCATCATTAATGCACGCTCATCATTGTCTGCCCTAGTACATGATTTACTTGGGCACTGTAAACTTCCTCATCTTTGAATATCATGTCTTTGTCCACATCTGGCTCGATGTTAGGACTTGTCAAATACATACCATTGCAGAAGTTGCCTGCTGCCTAGATTAGGTGGCATACTCCAGTTTTAGTTTTCATCCCATTTCAGTAACAGAGTGGAATGGCAAACGAGGCTGCTCCATCCACCTTGTGGGAAGGTTCCTGCTGGTGATGATGACAAAGGTGGCATCTAGCCAATAGATAGGCCAATGAGGAGGGAGAAGGGTTCAACAACAAGTGCCTTTCATAACAGGATGGCATAACCCAGCAAGGAATGTGGGAGAGCACTCACTTGGTATCTCAGGCAGTTTGGACGTAGGGAACTGGGCAAGATACAAGTGAATAGAACTAGGGAATAATACAGGAGGGTCTGTGGTATATATATGTAAGGGGTTGGTTTAGGGGAGGCTCCTGTATCTATGTGAGGGCCAGTATAGAAGGGGAACATGTGGATAACATGAGGTGTCCATGAGGTTACCACTGATGATGTCATAGCCTAGACCAATGAGGTCATAGCTCCAGGCCCAATGATGACGTCATGTCATGTGAGATGCTACCCGATAAGATAAGATAAGTGTCCAGTGTTATAGGATTCACAATACGATTACTATAACACTGGACTCTTATCTTATCTTATCGGGTAGCATCTCACATGACAACCCCCATAGCTAGGCTTAGGGTCTAGGACTGCACCTAGACTGGTCACATGACATGACGGCATCATTGGGCCTGGAGCTATGACCTTATCGGTCTAGGCTATGACATCATTAGTGATGTCATGCCTCACGACTACCTCATGGACACCTCATGTTACCTTATCGTATGTATTCCCACACTGGCCCTATAGTACAGGAGCCTCCCCTAAACCCGTCTCCTTACATATATATACCGTAGTCTCCTCCTGTACTTTCCCCAGTTTTATTCACTTGTCTCTTGCCCGGTTCCCTATGTCTGAACTGCCTGAGAGCCACAGTGGGTGTTCTCCCACACTCCTTGCCAGAGGCATTCATCGTTGAACCCTTCCCTCCTCCTCGTTGGCCATATCTATTGGCTAGATGCCACTCGTTGTTATCGCCAGCAGGAACCTTCCCGCAAGGTGGATAGAGCAGCCTTGTTTGCCATTCCACTCCGTTACAACAGTGGAGGCACAGACTAATAGTTGAGAGTAAATATTGTAGTCCAAATGCTCGTGGTAGAGCCAGAGGATGTTGTTGTCATGTATGGACAAGTCGGCATCTTGCCACAGCAATTTGAACTGTTGGGCAAAAACTTCCATTGGCATCATTCCTTGCTGGAGGTTGGTCAGCTGAATGTAGCTTTCTTCTTTCAAGACGTCAATTCTGAAGTGACCCTCTACTTCCTTTTTTAACTCTTCCCATGAGGGCCATTCAAGAGCTAAGTGCTTCTTTTGGTATTTCTCTAGCATAATGCAAGAGAAAGATTCAGCCTTTCTAACTATCTGAAGGAGGATAGCAGTGGTTTGCTGACATTTGTCCAGGCCTCCTTGGCACTGGATGAAACGGGATAAGTGACAAGGACAACTATTGGAGACCAACACCTAATCTAGGCATTGGGCAACTTCTGCTATGGTGTGGACGGTGCGACTGCGAGTGTCCAGCCAAACGTGTATGAGGACGTGGTATTCTGCAACGAGGAAGTTGACGGTTCTGAGATAAAGCATAAAACGTGTTATGATGTCAAGCATGTGGTAATGTGCATGAAGTTGGCAAATGCAGAGTGAGGAAATAGTACAGAAGAGTGGTAAACAATTGAACAGGCCCCAAGGAGGAGGGTATTCAAGTGAATAGAACTGAGGAGTAGACGACGAAGGGAGAGGGTTTATATATGTAAGTATGGGGAGTTTAGGGTAGGTCATCTGAGTCCTAATCGATTAAGGGCCGGTGTGAGAAAGAGAGAAAATGAGGAGACCATGAGGACGGCGAGAAGTCCGTGTGGAAATGAAGAAGCGTCCTCATGGGAAAAAGGAACGGAGATGAAAGACATGAGGTATGATGTCATGATGACATCAGGGGCTAGACCTCAGGTCACGTGAGGATTCTCTCGGTCATGTGCATTTGTCACATGACTTCGAAAATGGAAAGAAATGTTAAGTTCGAAAGCGAAGAGAAGTGAAAAGCGTAGCGTATAGGTCCTGAACTATAACACTGGACCCAAGTTGCTATTTTCACCCACCAGGGGTGGAACATGGAACAGTTGCTGTCCCAGGTACCAGGATTGATGATAAGGTGGGTTGGAAGAGAGGAAGAATGAGAGGGAGCAGCAGCAGTGTCAGTGAGTTGTTGAGCTAATTGTTGTTGCACCAGCAATGAGTTTTGCAGCATGGCAGCCATGACTGCCATTGTGTTTTGAATTTCTGCCCACATTACATTGGGGTCAGTGAGCAGGACTCCTTCCATTGTGGCACCAGACATTGTTTAAAGGAATTTAGCAGGGCGGTGGAGGACATTGCAAGGACAGAGATGGAAAAGGTGGGCATACTGGGTGTTGCCTACTCATACATTACAGGGGTTCTGGGTGTACTTTTTGCACTACCTGCATGCATGAATGGGAGTAGTGGAAGGAGTGAGTGAGAGGGCACAGGCAAGCAAGGGAGTGGGCATTGGGGTATGAATGTAGGCAAGTTCTGGGGGAGGTGAAGCATTGTTTGGGTCAATGTCATAGTCTTTGAGTCCCTATAACTCATAAGGTGATGAGCAAGGTTGGGGGCGAGAAGCGGGGCATGTTCTGGTGCTTGAATAGGCTTGGGAGAAAATCTGATAATGTGGGTTGCAGTGTAAAAATTAACAGCTGCCTGCTGTTGCTGCTAAAGATGAAGTCAATCAGCAGTGGTGCAAGAACACATAAAACGGATGTGAGAGGGATGAAACAGGATCAGCCTCATAGCAGTCCTATTCAAGTGAAATGAAGTGAAAAACAAGAACTAAACTCAGGAGATGTCACCCTAATTCAGGATGACAGCAACTTCAGTGACAGTGTGTACTTGATGATGATGGGTATCTAGCCAGATGTGGACTAGAATGTGAAAGTTGGCAACAATGAAATTTACAGTGCCCAGATAGAGCATAAAACAAGTATTGATGATGAGCATTTAGTAACAGGGACAAAGATGGCAATGCAGAGTAGGATTTGGAAGAGAAATAACAAGAGTAGTACTTGAGTTGAATGTGGCCCCAAAGAGGAGAGGAATTCCAATGAATAGGACTGGGGAGACTAGATGACAAGAGGAGAGGGTTTAAATAGTGACTAGCAATAGGTTTAGGGTAGGTCATCTGAGTGCTAAATAGTTCAGGGCTGGTATAGATAAGAGAATACAAGGAAAGTGCAAGGTGAGCACAAGTATAGCGAGAAGTCCATGTAGGAAGGAAAAAGCATACTTGTGTGAATGAAAGAACGGAGATGAAAGACATGAGGCATGATGTCATGGTGACGTCATGGGCTAGGCCTCAGGTCATGTGAGATGTCTCATGGTCACGTGCACTAGTCATGTGACTTCAAAAGTGAAAAGGAAACATTAAGTGTGAAAACAAAATAAAAGTGAAAAACATAGTGTATAGGTCCTGAACTATAATAGCACTCCTCAACTCTGGCACAGTCCAGATGTTCATTGACAAAAACTGGGTAATATCTCTTGGAATTCCCATCAAAAAACTTGTTTTCCCTCATTCTATTACTGATGCCAATGGGACCTTTTTCTCCCATGGCACCATCACAGACTATGTTTCAGTTGTCTTCTCATACCAAGGGCACTCTGAAGGAGTCAACACCCTGGTAAATAATCTAGGCACTCATCATATTTATTTAGGCTATGACTGGTTCCAACATCACAATCCACTTATTGACTAGATGGATAAGGAAATCAAGTTCTGTCATTGCACCCATAACTGCGTTACAATCAATGCAGCAAATCTTATCCACAGGATATGGAATCCATCCATCTGCTCTGTTATAGTTCAGGACCTATATGCTATGTTTTTCACTTTTACTTTATCTTCACATTTAACAATTTCTTTTCATTTTCGAAGTCACATGACCAGTGCATGTGACCATGAGACATCTCATGTGACCTGGGGCCTAGCCTGTGATGTCATTATGACGTCACACCTCATGTCTTTCATCTTCATCTCTTGTTCACATGAGTACACTTCTTCTTTCCCACACAGACTTCTCGCTGTACTCATGTTCACCTTGCATTCTCCTCATGTCCCTTATCTATGCTAGCCCTAAACTATTTAGGACTCAGATGACCTACCCTAAACCTATCACTAGTCATTACATAAACCTGCCTCCTCTCATCATCTATTTTTCCTTAGTCCTATTCATTTGTATTCCTCTCCACACTAGGGGCTGGATACTTCATGAATACCACTCTTTTGCTTTCCCATTCCTCACTCTGCAATTGCCGGCTTAGTGCACATTATTGCACTCTCGTCATTGTAACACATTTTATGATCTACTTGGGAACAGTAAATTTCCTCATTCTCAACTACCACATACTCATCCACGTTTGGTTGGACACACACACTCATACCATCCATGCCATTGCTGAAGTCACCCAATGCCTAGATTAGGTGTTGTGCTCTTTGTTTAGTTTCTGTCCAGTTTCATGCTCAATTGAAGAAGACCTAGCAGAAAAGGTACCTTCACAATACCACAAATTCCTTGATGTTTTTAGCAAGGAAGAATCAAAGTGCATGCCTGTCCACAAACCCTGGGACTACACGATCGACCTGAGACCAGATTTCATTCCCAAGAAAGGCTGTGTTATTCCTCTATCTGATACTGAACTGGACGAAGTCAGGAACTTCATTGTCTCCGAACAAGAAACGGGCTATATCTGCCCATTGAAATTCCCAGTATTTTTTATTCCCACGAAAACTGGCGAGAAATGACTCATCATGGAATATAGGTATTTAAATGAGGGTACAGTAAAAAACTCATACCCTCTTCCTCTCATTTCTTCACTCATTGATCACCTAAAGGGCACTGACAAATTCGCCTGCCTTGACCTTTGATAGGGATACAATAATGTATGCATCAAGAAAGGCAACAAGTGGAAGGCTGTATTCATACTGCCCCTGGGGGCTTATGAACTGGTGGTTATGTATTTTGGAATGACTAACTTCCTGCCAATGTTCCAACAGATGATGAATGACATATTTAATGACATGTATGCTGCTGTTATTATTTACCTCAACAACATGTGCATATTCACAAAAAAACAAATCCAATGAAGAACACTCCAAGGTTGTGAAGGAGGTATTGCACAGGCTATGTGACAATGACCTTTATGCAAAACCCAAAAAATGTGGATTTAACACCAAAAAAGTTGACTTTTTAGGTATGATGGTCTCAGCCAACAGTGTTGGCATGCAAAACAACAAAGTTGACACAATACTTGACCACTCCTACAAAGCTCAAGCAGCTTCAATCATTCCTTGGCCTCTGTAACTATTATTGTTGTTTTATTAATGGTTTTGGACAGATTGCTCGCCCCCTCAACAATCTTACCAAGAAAAACATGCCCTATACCTGGGGGGAGGCACAACAAACAGCATTTGACATGCTTAAAAAACAATTTACACAAGCTCCCCTCCTTGTCTTCCCTGACTCCTTAAAGGAGATGCATGTGGAAATGGACACAAGTGATATTGCCACTGGTGCAGTTTTGTCAGTCCTAGGAGAGGATGGCTCCTGGCACCCTTGCACTTTTCTTTTTTATTCCTTCTCCTTGGCTGAATGTAATTACCCAGTCTATGACAAGGAGTTACTAGCTATTATCTGTGCACTTGAAGAATGGTGCCATTATTTAATTGGTAAAACTAACTTCGAGATTTGGACTGACCACAAAAATCTTGAGTATTGGAAAAAACCACAAACACTCTTGGGCCAACAAGCCTGCTGGCATGAACTTCTACAAGAATTTAACTACACACTTATTTACAAACCAGGCACCATGAATGGCCATGCTGACGCTGTTGATAAATTAAATGAGAATATCATGATATTCCTTTCTGCTGTTCTCCGCTCATTATCTTTATCTATTCTGGTCAAACTAACTTCCCCAGATGCATGCTTACCCTTGAAGGGCTCTCCTAGTGCTGCAGGCTTTGACCTGTACATATCCATTGACCTTGACATCCCCATCCACAATCAACTACTTATCCCCACCCATGTCAAGGTTCAACTTCCTCCTGGTACCTATGGTAGAATTGTGCCCTGCTTGGGTCTAGCCCTCAAACATAAAATTGACATTACGGCCAGAGTCATTGATGCTGATTATAGGGGAGAAATAGGTATAATTCTGTTCAATTATCCCAATTTCTCTTTTCACATTTCTAAATTCAATTGCATTGCTCAACTAATTATTAAAAAAATAGAAAACCCAATGTTAATGGAAGAAAAGACTCTCGATGAGTCCCAATGTAATAATAAAGGTTTTGGTTCCACTGGAATCAAAGCCATCTCTTCTACTTCTCTTTTACCAAATTTTGAAACTAAATTATCTCTGGAATTCTCTAGGATGGACATTGATGCTATCAACAAGTATGAGTATTATGCTTTGGAACATCTTTTCAGAAATTTGAATGGCATCGTCTTTGTGGCCCCTTCTCTGTGCACTGAGTTAATCTTGTTATTTCATGATTCACTGGTCACTGGTCATCCCAGCTGTGATCACACCATTTCTTCTATCAAATGATTTTATCAGTGGCCTGGCATAGCCAAGGACATCGCTTCTTACATAGAACACTGCCAGGTGTGCTCCCTCATGAAGGGTTCATCAAAGCCACCAGCAGGAAAACTTATGCTGCTTCCTGTTCCTTTCCATCCCTGGGAGGACATCTCTTTCAATTTTGTAACTGGACTACCCCTTTCCAATGGTTTTGATTCTATAGGGGTAGTCATCAGCTGCTTTTCTAAAGAAATCATTCTTTTTCCATGTTTAAAAACCACTTCTTCCTTGGACTTAGCAGCATTATTTAGAGATCATGTATGGTGCCTCCATGGACTACCTAACACTATTCTTCTGGACATAGGACCTCAATTTGTCTTGGAGTTTACCAAGGAACTCTGCAAAGTTCTTGGAATTCAGCAGAAACTCTCCACAGTGTACTACCCCCAGATGGATGGCCAGACAGAATGGGTTAACAAAGAAGTTATTGCATATCTCCACACTTACATAGCTAAAAAGCAGGAGACTTGGGCCTTGTGGCTGAAAATAGTGCAGTTTGTGCACAACAATACTCTCACTACAGCCACAGATACTATTATAGTTCAGGACCTATATGCTATGCTTTTCACTTTGCTTTCACTTTTGTACTTAATGAATTCTTTTCATTTCGAAGTCACATGACCAAGTGCACATGACTGTGAGTGAGATACCTCACATGACCTGGGGCCTAGCCCATGATGTTATCATGACATCATGCCTCATGTCTTTTATCTCTATCTTTCTGTTCATATGAGTATGCTTCTTTTCCCACACAGACTTCTCGCCATCCTCATGTTTGCCTTGTCTTTTCCTCATGTTCCTTATCTATACTGGTCCTAAACCATTTAGGACTCAGACGACCTACCCTAAATCTGCTGCTATTCACTATATAAACCTGCTCCCCTCCATCATCTACTTTCCTTAGTCCTATTCACTTGTATTCCCCTCCACTCTAGAGGCCGGATACTTTTTGAGTATCACTCTTCTCAAATCCATTTCTTTACTCTGCACTTCACTAGCTTTGTGCACATTATCACATGCTCCTCATCATCCTCATTTATGATCTACCTTGGGACCATGAACTTCCTTATCACTGAACTTCACATCCTCATCCACATCTGGCTTAATGTGCGCACTTGCTCCATAGGTTTTACTTGAATAGGACTGCTGCGAGGCTGACCCTATTAGTTCCCCCTTGCCATCATTTATGCATTCTTGTAACAATGCCAACCATCTCCAACTTCATCAACAGAATGCCGCTCTTGAACTTTATGCAGCCCAACAAGTCATTCATATCACATCTCCTGAACTTGACCTCATCCACATTGCTACTCCCAAAAGGGAATATTTTCCAGAGCCCCTTCCCATTTAGGAATTCACCCTGATCGATCAATGTCTAAGAATTCTTTTGCCCTCTCCCACTTTTTCTTTCCATGCTATCTCTCCCATTCCCTTGTCTGTACCAGCTCCTGCGCAAAGACAGCACAAAAAGTACCACCATAACCCATGTAACATCCGCCTTGAAACAACCCATTTCGCCACCCTCTCTCATCTTTGCCCCGACACTCTCCTTTATCATCCCACAAAGTTTTTAAAAGATGGCAACTGAACAGCCACCCATCAACCCAAACGTCACCTGGCTTGACATAAGGAACACAATGGCCACCATGGCCATAATGCTACAGACAACACTGCAGTAGCAGCAACTTATCACACAACAACTCACTTCCGCCACAGCTGCTGCTGGTCCAGCCCTGGCTTTATCCTCCTCCTTTCCATCCAAACTAATTGCTGATCCCAGCACATGGGACAGCAACTGATCCACCTTCCGGTCATGGTGGGTCAAGATAGCAACGTGGGTCTAGTGCAATGATGGCCTGGACAAAAGGCAAAAAACTGCCATGGTCCTTCTTCGAATAACTGGCTGCGCCAAAAGCTTCATGTGTATAATGCTCGAAAAATACCAAAGGAAGCTTGCAGCCATTGACTGGCCATCATGGAAAGAGCTAAAAAAGGAAGTTGATGAATACTTTCATATCAATATACTCACTGAAGAAAGTTACCTCCATCTCACGGCCCTTTGACAAGGCAATCTACCAGTTGAAGTTTTTACCCAACAATTCAAGTTGCTGCAGCAAGACACTGAACTTGCAGCAATAGACAAGAATGTTCTCTAGCTGTATAAGGAACAGCTGGATTACAATATATACTTCCAGCTCTCGGTTTGTACACCCACCCTGGCTGATGAACTGGACAAATAGCAAGAAGAAGCCATCAAATTGGGCAAAATGTTTGAAAGGATGCGTCTGGAGCATAGTAAGCAACCTCTCCAACAAACATCTGAACCTCACTTTATAGACATCAGAACACAACTGGGCTGAGGCACATCTATGGACACTCGCACTGTCCAACCATAGTAGAAGACCTGCACCTGCTATAACTGCAGTAAGCCAGGTCACCTCTCTCATGCCTGCAAAGAGCCATGTAAGCTGAGAGGATGACCAATTTTCAACCCAGTCACTGGTTGAACACACTATGCCCCACCTCACCCTGCCCCACTCCACGAGATCCCCCTCACACTGACAACATCCATCACTGTGGTCCCCGAGGCTGCTCAAGGTTCCGGAAATCCTCCATGGATGACCAAAGAGGCCCAGGCCTATTACCTGGATATGTTTGAGTCCTGGGCCCGTCAGCTCGCCACCAAGGGACTCAAGGGAAAAGGCAAAGCCAAGTAGTGGGAGGTACCTACTCAGCTAAGGACCAACATTCTTTTTCTCATTCTATTTCCCCACTTTTCTCTTCCTTTACCAATCACTTTGCTGTACTCAGGGAGATGGACAGTCTGTTGGATGGCAATGACATACTGAACACTTGTACAAGTGATGATTACAATACCGACTCCTAAGGAGTGTCTCTTCAGAGCGCAGCACTGGAGAATAAAAATCATGTGCTTAATTCTCTACTTATGGACAAATTTTCTTTTTTACCTGATTTTCCTCCTAACCCTAACCTCACCCTCAGGAATACCTCTCCTGCAGGGGAGTTTGACATGAATACTGACATTTACTTTCAGAAAAATGATAAATGGCAAAAAACATCAGAAAAAGTGCTTCTCAATTTTGGCGCAGTCCAGACTTTCATGGACAAAGAATGGGTAATCTCACTTGGTATTCCTATAAAAAATTGACTTCCCCACAATCTATCACTAACACTGATGGGACTTCTTTATCCCACAGTGCTATCACAGAATATATCTCCATTGTATTTTCGTATCAGGGCTACTCTGAAAGAGTCAATGCCCTGATAACTAATTTGGGCACTCATCATATCTATTTAGGCTATGACTGGTTCCAACGCCATAACCCACTTATCAACTGGGTCAACAAAGAAATCAAGTTCTGCTACTGCACACGCAATTGTGTCACCATCAATGCAGCCAGCCCGGTCAACAAAATCTGGAACCCCACCATTCGTTCCATTGAAGAAGGCCTTGCAGACAAGGTACCCCAGCAGTACCACAAATTTCTAGATGTCTTCAGTAAGGAAGAGTCAAAGCACATGCCCATACAAAAACCCTGGGATCATGTTGATTGAGCACCATGTAGTAGCTCTCAACGCTACTTATTACTTACTAGCTGTAGTGTAGCTTACCCTATTAGGAAATAGTCACATGGTCTATGTAGTATATAAGTTGGGACTCAGCCATCTGAGTTCAAATAACATCTTGTGTTCTTACCACAACCATCTCCTTAAAACAAACCCTTTTAACCTTGGTGAGTGTCAGGTATTCCTCTACCTTACCACCACCTGTATGCTTTCAACAGGTTATGAGCCCTGTCAGTGCACTATAGTGTGCATTGAAAAAACTGCATCTACATGTTGCCTGACCTCATTGCTCACCATCATTGCACATTTGTTGTGCTAGAGAACGTCAAAAGACTGTTCCTATGTACCAGATAGCACCATGGTAATGAACCCATGCTGGAATGGCATGCTAATGCTGTTGCATTCCAGATAACATTCACAATGTCTCTCTCTCTAAAGAACATCTCTATCTCTGTTTTCAATGGAACAAACTGGCAAGCATGATGGCCCACCATGGCCTCCTACCTCTAGCCTACTGGGTCCACTTGGGCCCTTGAGCTCTTGTGTCCAGCAGTGTTAACTGCCTCCAGTGATGCTGAAGACAGAAATGCCTGGATCCAGTGGTCCAAGGCAAATGTCCAAATCTTGGGGTCAATTAAGATGAGGCTCTCTGAGCCCATCAGAGCCAAGCATATTGATCTTCTGGATGCTGCTGACCTAGTGAAGGCGCTCCACAATGAATATGCCAAACCCGGCCTAGCCGATGCTTATGGTATCTTCAAAGAGTTACTTGAGCTCTCGATCCCCAGCTCATCGCATCCTGCCCCTGCCTAGACAAGGCAGCAAATCTCTTTGCAAGGTTAAAGGCCATCAATTATGAAGTTCCCATTGGCATCCAGGTGATGCTGCTCTTGAGCAAGCTCCCTCTCACCATGAACATTGTTCTACAGATGATGGTCCAAGCCAAGGACACAGCTGGCAAGCCGAAAACCCTCACCGTTGATAAGATCCACAAGGCTATAGTCCTGTCTTGGGATCAGCACCTTCTCAGAGGGCATAAGGGGAAGCAACTGGCTCAGGCCAACAAGATATTGGCTGTGAGCAGAAAGGTGATGACCCTCACTTCCAGCAGTAGCAACAACCCAGGCAGCAACTGCCATAGGGAAATGCTAGTGCAGAAGGATCAGGAAAGAAAACCCGTCGAGGCAAAAAGAAGAGCAAGTCACAGGCTGACCATGCTCATATTGCCTCCTCCACCTTCATCACATACATGACTAGTCCTGAGCCCACTCCCAATCTCCGTGCCCTTGCACACATATCTCCACAATTATATCAAGGAGCTGGCAGGCCCCTGCCAACACTCGCATCAAAGAGGCTTTTAGCCTTGCTTATCGTCTTGAGATCCAACCATCCACTGAGACAATTAGGAAACTCAACAAAAAAAACAAGTGAAGGCAAAAGGGTGAATGAACCAAACTGGATTCTCAGAAACCCTGACCTCTTATTTGGTGTCCCTGGTCCTTTATTGGTATTGGATGCATCTGACCTACCTGATGATCAGCACATTGTGGAGATCTCCAGTGATGAGGAAGAGGTAGCTACTGCTCCTAAATGGCAAAAGAGTCAACACTCTCACAAGTGTAAAATCATGGCACCACCCCAATCTTTTTGGGATAGTGATGACATGGTCGACATCTATGGTTTGGATGTTGATGGGGAGATTGCAGACATGGCTAGAATTGAGGATCCCTCATGGCCTCACATAATCAGGCAAGTGATTCAATCCACACCTTATGTTTAAACTGACATAATTTTCTCTGATGCACTACCTGCTCAAGTAGTAAATAACATATCATCTGTCATGGTAAATAGCACAGCAGATGCTTGTAGTTATCCTTGTATAGCTACCTTTAACACAAACAGACTTTGCTCTTCATGCTCTGCTCCCACCAGTTCGAAAAATAAGTGTTTGTGTGATCCTTTCGGGAAGTTCTGGATCCTTGACTCCAGTTCTTCAATGCACTTCACACCTGATCAAACTGACTTCATTGAATATGAGACATTTAAGCATCATGAACAGATACCTGTTATGACTGCCTCTGGGATGATCTATGTTGAAGGACAAGGTAGAGTACTTGTGCAATGGGAAGACTCCAAAAGGAACTCCTAAATCATGGATTTACACAATGTTGGCTTAATACCCAACTCAGGTGTTCACCTAGTCTCCCTTGGTCAATTACTTGCTCACAGAGCAAAGGTTCATGGTGTTAATTGCCAGATTACAGTGACTTATGGTGATGGCACTACTTTTACCCCATTTACTCCTGGTTGAGTTGGTTGTGGTTTATACATGATTGAGGTGTTACCACTGAAAGGACAACATGCCCTGTTGAAAGCATACAGGTGGTAAGGTAGAGGAATACCTGACACTCACCAAGGTTAGAGGGGTTGGTTTAAGGAGATGGTTGTGGTAAGAACACAAGATGTTATTCGAACTCAGATGACTGAGTTCCAACTTATATACTACATAGATCATGTGACTATTTCCTAATAAGGTAAGCTACACTACAACTAGTAAGTAATAAGTATGTAGCATTGAGAGCTACTACATGGTGCTCAATCAACACTCCCCCTTGCTTAGCTGCCTATCTAAGGTGTGTAAGCGAAGAGAGCACTCATTCATGGTGCTATGGGTTGGTCATAGAAGACTAGCCTGAGTTGCAATCTGAACTGATCAAGTTTAACATGTCCAAGGTTTTTAGTGAGCATATTGGCAGGGTTGTGTGCCCCTTCGACAAAGAACAGTTCTATTAATCCTTCACAGATGAACTCCCTAACACTGTGCCATTTGATGTCTACGTGTTTATTATGCTTTTCGGTAATGGGGTTCGATCCCATGAATCTGGAACCTTGGTTATCACCACAAATTGGTATTGGGTATAACTTGTATCCTAGTTCTTCCATTAAGGAATGCAACTATACCACCTGCTTGCTACAATCAGAAAGTGCAACATATTCAGCTTCTGTAGAAAAATAAGCAATGTGCTGTTGTTGGCTCGATTGCTAGCTGAAGATGCAATTAGCTAGTTTAATAAACCAGCCAGTCTGAGAGCGACGGGTATTTGGATTGGATGCCCAGTCAGAATTGGTATATGCAATCATGCCAACCTAAGAGGCTCCATCAAAAACAAGGGAGTAGTATCAAGTATCAAGTAGATATCAACATATGTAGAGTGCCTTGTCGAGGTGCTCTGACAATGGTTTGGCAGCATGCCGAGATAGGGCAGTCACAGCATAAGCTATGTCCAGTCTGGTTCCTAATGTGATGTACAATAAGGATCTAATCACTTGTTGGAAGCGGGATCGCAGTTCTGGGTCAACTGGGCCATTGTAGTCAAGAAGATAATACCCCTGTGGAAGGGGAGTGGGAGCGACTCTAGCATTCTGCATTCTGAATCGTTCAAGGACTTTTCTAGGTAAGTGCACTGATCAATCATGATCTTGCTGCCAGCCCGACAAATTCTCATGTGCAAGAACTCCTTTGCAGGGCCTAGGCTCTGCATTCCCACTTGCACATGAATGTGGCTTTTACCTCTGCAACTATGGCTTTATTAGGACCACAGAACAGGGCATTGTCAACATAGACGATGACAACCACTACTTGGGTGCCTTTCTTCCAGTATAGGAAAATACCAGCATCAGACTTCAAATGTTCAAAGCCAAGGTCTTTCATGGACTCATTAAGAGTCTCCCACCAGGCTAGTCCAGCTTGTTTAAGGCCGTACAGGGCACGTCGCAGACGGAGCACTTTATGCTCTTGCCCTAGGACTACAAAACCTTCAGGTTATTTCATGTAGATTTCCTTGTGTAGCTTTCCATAAAGGTAAGCGCTTCTCACATTGAGTGCTTCTATATGCCAGTTTTCTAAGGCAGCAAGTGCAAGCATGAGCCACACAGTCTCAAACCTTACAACTGGGAAAAAGATTTGGTCAAAGTCAATTTCTTCTGTTTGAGAGAAACCCTTTACAACCAAGCGTGCACGTTTACGACTATCTGGTTTCTGATCAAAGACCCATTGGTTTGCAATAACCTTATGCCCTTTTGGGGGGTCAACCAGTTCAAAAACTTTTCACTTGTGGAGTATGTCTAGCTTGCATTGACAAGCAGCTTTCCATTTCTCTTGTGCTGCAGCTGGCAGTGTCTGAATGTCCCTATAAGTCCATTCATGTAGAGGCTTAGTTTCTGCAGAACCTAGCACATGTGGGATTGCCTTAGACATCAAAAATGCAGCCAATCCAGCTCCCCCTTCATGACATAATTGTTTGATGTCAGCTTCACTGTCAGATTCAGGAGCTGCGGCAGAAGTGGGCAGCACATTGTGTTCGGGAAGGTTGCCTGGCATTTGAGGTGACTCTGGCTCTGGCTGTCTCTGTCGAGATGGGCCAGGTTCCCTAACTTTGTCTTGCCAGTGCGATTTGTGCTCAATCTTCTTCACTTGCTCTACAGAATGCGTATCTTCCCCATAGACATTGTTGGGCTGGATAGGCACATGTTGTTGTCGTTGGGGGCACAGTGGGGCAGGAGGGGTCACTGGCAGTGCTCTCCTTGATCCTTTCTTAGGTGCACTAGGAGGGGGTGGTGCCAGGCGAGGCAAAGGTGTGCGAGGAGGGACAGGAGGAGGAGTAGGAACTCATGGAGTGGGTTAACTGGGTCGATAGTTGTCATCTGCAGGGGGCAGTGGCAACTCTTGTAGAGGCTCATGCTCACCAGCGACAGTAGGCATAGGAGGTGCAGCAGTCTGTGTGCAGTGTGACACACAATGGGGGAATCATGATTCATCAAAAACAGTGTGTGCAGAGGTGAATAGGACATTGTTGGGGGAATGCATGAATAGGAAATTGGAGTCATTCCCTGGCATCACACCCAGATACACCATGAGTTCAGACTTAAGGGCCATTTTATTAGCCTGTACATCTTCTGGGATATGCATGTAAGCAGCACTGCCAAAAACATGAAGATGGGCTACGTCCGGCTGCTGCTTGTATAGCAACTCATAAGGAGTGTGCCAGTTATGGCGATGTAGCAGTGTTCTGTTGTAGATGTGGGTTGCATGTATAATGCTGAATTCCCACCAACTATCTGGGATGCAGGCATCATACTGTATAGCTTCAGATTTGTCCATCACAGTATGCATGAATCATTCTGCTTGACCATTTTGTTGAGGAGTATGAGGGGCGCTTTGGAAAATGCATATCCCCTCCCCCTTGAGCATGTCATCGAAAGCTCTGGACTTGTATTCTCCCCCAGCATTGGACATCCATCCTTGGACTTTCGCTCCAAATTGCATGGACACCATTTTTAAGAAGTGTTTAGTGGCTGTCAATGCAGTATCTTTGGTGTGCAAAGCAGTAACCCATGCCATAGAGGTATAATCATCAAAGAAGGTAATGATGTATTTGTACCGATGGTAAGATTCAATGGGAAAAGACTTTATGTCAGAGTGAATCAATTCAAACGTGCAAGTAGCATGTCACTCAGTAGGAGGAAAACTCCTGTTGGGAAGTTTACCCTTAGCACAACCGTCACAGTTGGAGTCTTCCTTTGGAATCTTGATATCTGGCAGACTTTTAGTGTGCTTTCTGGCATGTTTAATGACTTCTTTCGAGGAATATCCTAAACGTTTGTGAAGGATGTCATATGTGATAGTTCTCATCATGTGGGTACATTGTCCTTTTAGTGGTAATGCCTCAATTGTGTATAAGCCATGACCGACTCGACCAGGAGTAAATGGGGCAAGAATAGTGCCATCACCATAAGTCACTGTAATCTGGCGATCATCACCATGAACTTTTGCTCCACGAGCAAGTAATTGACCAAGGGAGACAAGGCGAACACCTGAGTTGGGTATTAAGCCAACA
>JBBPLC010000285.1:0-22580 GCA_038089535.1 Hemileccinum rubropunctum | reverse complement strand
AACCTTCTTTTTTATCTTCATCTTCTTCTTTTAATTGTTTTTCTGTACTCGAAGAGATGGACGGTGGGTTGGACAACGATATTGACTTACCAAACAATTCTTGTTATACTAGTTACGATATCGACTCCGAAGGAGCGTCTCTTCGGAGCACGGCACCAGAGGATAAACATAGTGTGCTTAATTCTCCAGTTACAGACAAAATTCCTTTTTACCTGATTCTCCTACTAACCCTAACCTTACCCTCAGGAATACCTCTCCTGCTGGGGAATTCGACATCGACACTGACATTTATTTTCAAAAAAATAATAAATGGCAAAAAAACATCAGAAAAAGCACTCCTCAACTCCGGAGCGGTCCAAACATTTGTGGACAAAAAATGGGTAATGTCCCTCGGAATCCCTACAAAAAAATTATCACTTTCCTGTGCTATCACTAACACCGTTGGAACCTCTTTGTCCCACGGAACAATCACGGACTACGTTTCAGTTGTCTTTTCCTACCAAGGGCACTCTGAAGGAGTTGACGCCCTGATAACAAATTTAGGTACTCATCGTATTTATTTAGGTTACAACTGGTTCCAACGACACAACCCACTCATCGATTGGGTGGACAAGGAAATAAAGTTCTGCCGATGCACTCGTAACTGTGTTACAATCAACGCAGCAGGACTAATCAACAGGGTCTGGAACCCAGTGATCCGCTCGATCGAGGAAGGACTCATGGACAAGGAACCAAAACAATACCACAAGTTCCTCGATGTGTTCAGCAAAGAAGAATCGAAACGCATGCCGGTTTGCAAACCATGGGACCATGCAATCGATCTTAAACCCGACTTTGTACCCAAAAAGGGTCGAGTAATTCCCCTCTCTGACGCCGAATTAGAGGAAGCCTGGAACTTCATTAACTCCGAACAAGAAAAGGGCTACATTCGCCCATCAAAATCACTACAAACGGCTCTGGTATTCTTCATCCCCAAGAAGACAGGCGAAAAATGCCTCGTTATGGACTACCGATATTTAAACGAGGGAACAGTAAAAAACTCATACCCTCTCCCTCTTATTTCAGCACTTGTTGATCGCCTTAAAGATGCAAACAAGTTCACCTGCCTTGACCTTAGGTGGGGATACAACAACGTTCGCATCAAAGAAGGCAACAAGTGGAAAGCCACATTCATTATGCCCCTGGGGGCCTATGAACCTGTCGTAATGTATTTCGGGATGACTAACTCCCCTCCCACTTTCCAACAGATGATAAACGATATATTTAACGACATGTACACCACAGTCATCGTATACCTCAATGACATGTATATCTTCACCAAAAATAAATCCAATGAGGAACACTCTGAGGTCGTAAAGGAAGTTTTGTGCAGGTTGTGCGAAAACGACCTCTACACAAAACCCGAAAAATGCGTATTTAATGCCAGCAAAGTTAACTTTCTCGGCATGATGGTATCTGCCGACAGTGTCGGTATGCAGAACAACAAAGTCGACACAATACTCGACTGGCCCACTCCTATGAAGCTCAAACAGCTTCAATCATTCCTCGGACTATGTAACTATTATTGCCATTTTATTAATGGATTTGGACAGATCGCCCGACCCCTCAACAATCTGACAAAACAGAACGTGCCATATGCTTGGGGGGAGGCACAACAAAATGCGTTTGACATACTCAAAAAACAGTTTATCTCGGCACCTCTCCTCGCATTCCCCAATGCCTCAAAGGAAATGTGCATCGAAACTGATGCCAGTGACATTGCCACAGGTGTGGTATTGTCGGTCCTGGGGGAGGATAACTCTTGGCGCCCTTGCGCCTTTCTCTCTCACTCTTTTTCCTCCGCAGAACGTAACTACCCAGTCTAGGACAAGGAGTTACTCGCCATTGTTCATGCCCTTGAGGAGTGGCACCACTATCTAATCGGAAAAAGCAACTTCGAGATTTGGACAGTTCATAAATATCTCGAGTACTGGAAAAAACTGCAGACGCTCTTGGGCCACCAAGCCCACTGGCACGAGCTGCTGCAAGAATTCAATTACACATTAATCTATAAGCCCGGCAACACAAATCGAAGTGCCAATGCTCTCTCTCATCGCCCTGATCATGGTGATGCTGTCGATAAACTAAATGAAAATATTACCGTCTTCCCTTCTACTGTCCTCCGTTCTTCTTCCTTATCTATTCTGGTCACATTAACCTCTACGGATGCTCGTTTGCTCTCAAAGGGCTCTCTAGACACTGCAGGCTTCGATCTGTATGCATCCATTGATCTTGACATCCCTGCCTACAACCAAGCTCTCATCCCCACCCATGTCAAGATTCAACTCCCATCTGGCACCTACGGCAGAATTGCACCATGTTCGGGCCTTGCCCTCAAGCACAAAATTGATGTCATGGCCGGAGTCATTGATGCCAATTATAGGGGAGAAATTGGTGTAATTCTGTTTAATCACTCCGATTCCCCTTTCCACATTTCCAAATTCGACTGTATCGCGCAACTAATTATTGAAAAAATAGAAAACCCAACACTAACAGAAGAAAAGACTCTCGATGAGTCACAATGAAACGACAAAGGTTTTGGCTCCACGGGAGTTAAAGCAATCTCTTCCACCTCTTTATCTCCAAACTTCGAAACTAAACTATCCTTTGAATCAGCTAAAATGGATGTTGATGCTATCAATGAATATGAATACTATGCAAACGAAAAACTGTTCAGAAATTCAAATGGGATTATTTTCATCCCCCTTTCCCTTCGCACCGAGTTGATCTCGCTATTCCACAATTCTCTGGTCATGGGCCATCCAGGTCGTGACCGCACCATTTCTTCCATTAAATGTTTCTATTGGTAGCCAGGCGCTACCAAAGATATCTCTTCTTACATTGAACACTGTCAGGTGTGCTCCCTCATGAAGGGTTCATCAAAGCCACCAGCAGGAAAATTTATGCCCTTGCCTGTTCCTTCCCACCCATGGGAAGATATTTCATTCGATTTTGTTACCGGACTACCCCCTTCCAACGGTTTTGATTCCATTGGGGTAGTCGTCGACCGGTTTTCCAAAGAAATTGTTCTTTTTCCATGTCTAAAAACTACCTCTTCCTTGGACTTAGCCGCACTATTTAGAGACCACATATGGTGTCTTCATGGACTTCCTAACACTATTCTCTCGGACAGAGGACCGCAGTTTATTTCGGAGTTCACCAAGGAACTTTGCAAAGTACTTGGTATACAGCAGAAACCCTTCACAGCCTACCATCCGCAAACTGATGGTCAGACAGAATGGGTCAATCGAGAAGTAATTGCGTATCTCTGAGCTTACGTCGCTAAAAAGCAGGAGACATGGGCCTCGTGGCTAAAAATGGCGCAATTCGCGCACAACAATACCCTCACCACTGCCACGGGAACCACACCCTTTTCTGTCATGCGAAATTACTCTCCACGCATTGGAACGGAGCCCACATCCTCCACTACGACTCCTGGGGGGTCATTCAGTAAAACTATAGGGCACGCGCATGAAGAAATTGCTTCTACTTTACAGAAAACCCGCGACCGGATGTTGCACGCACAAACATCCAAGCACTCTTCAGCCCCCGAGTATTCTATTGGAAATCTAGTGTGGCTTTCCACTGAACATCTCTCCCTTCCCTATCCCACGTGTAAATTAACGCAAAAATTTATTGGCCCCTATCGTATCACCACCGTATTACCTAATGCCATCACCCTCGCCCTCCCTTCCTCCGTATCCATCCATCCCACCATTAATATTTCCCGCATAAAACCCTACAAAGCCCTGCTGGACAGACAAAATGTATTTAAACCAGACCCTATTACTGTGACTGAAGATCATCATGAAGAATACGAAGTTGACCGTATCGTCCAGTCAAGGCTTTATCGTGGCAAATTGCAATACCTCATTCATTGGAAAGGATGGGACAAGGTGGATTGCACCTGGGAACCTGCCGCTAATTTAAAACATGCACAGGACGCAATTACCGAGTTCCACACTGCTCATCCAAATGCCCCACGGCCCATCCGGGGCATCTCTGAAATAGAATTTGTATCCCTCTTTCGCCCATTCAGTCCCTCCTATACCGAATTTACCGACTCTCGATTGGATCTCGAGTCTGGTGAATGGGGGGTAGTGTTATAGTTCAGGACCTATACGCTACGTTTTTCATTTTTCCTTCACTTTCGAACTTAATGTTTCTTTTCACTTTTCAAAGTAACGTGACCAGTACATGTGACCGTGAGAAGCTCTCACATGACCTGGGGTCTAGACCATGACGTCATCATGACATCACACCTTGTGTCTTTCCTCCCTGTTCCTTTTCCCATGAGGACGCTTCTTTCTTCCCACACGGACTTCTCACCGTCCTTATGGCTGCATCATGTTCCTTTTCTCACACCGGCCCTAAATCATTTAGGACTCAGATGACCTAGGCATCTCCAAGTCCATGAGATCAACACCACCATTCTAGAGGCCATTCTACCACAGGAGAAGACCACCTATGTCAGTGCAGGCTCTATCACTGACCAGGAATATGACTATGTTCAGCCAGAGATGTTACACTTCCTTAATCCTCCCAGATTTCCCTTACACAAATTGGAACTCAAGAATGATGCCCCTCTGATGTTGCACAGAAACCTGGATCCTCTCCATGGACTATACAATGGTACAAGATTGAGGCTCATCAGATCTACTCCTAGGATTCTGGAGTATCATGTTTTGAAGGAGGGTGGAAATGATGAGGTAGTGCTAATACCCAGAATAGCTCTGGACTCTGGATTGAAGGACTCCTCTGTTCCCTTTTGTCAATTGCAATTTCCTGTGCATTTGGCATTTGCCATGACCATCAATAAGTCTCAAGGTCAATCAGTCAGGAATATTGGGATTGACTTGAGAAGCCCTGTATTTTCTCATGGTCAACTCTATGTTGCTCTCTCACATTGTTGAAATGGAGTGAATGAGAAAAGAAACAACTAAAGGAGGACAACACCTAATCTAGGCATTGTGCGACCTCCGCGACAGTATGGACAATATGACTGTGAGTGTCTAGCCAGATGTGGACTAGAACATGATATTCAGCGACTAGGAAGTTGATGGTTCCTAGATAGAGCATAAAACATTTAACGAGGAAGAGCATGCAATAATGTGCATGAAGTCAGCAAATGCAGAGTTAGATTGGAAAGTATGAAGAGTGGTAGACAAGAGAACTGGCCCCTAAGGTAGAAGAGGATTCAAGTGAATAGGACTAAGGAAAGAATAGACGACAGAGAAAAGTGGGTTTATATAGTGAATAGTGATGAGTTTAGGGTAGGTCGTCTGAGTCCTAAATAGTTAAGGGCCGGTGTGAGAAGAGAAACATGTGGTGAACACAAGAAGACCATGAGGACGGCAAGAAGCCCATATGGGAAGAAAGAAGCATTCTCATGGGAAAAAGGAACAAAGATGAAAGACATGAGGTATGATGTCATGATGATATCATGAGTCTGGACCTCAGGTCACATGGGGTGTCTCACGGTCATGTGCATTGGTCACGTGACTTTGAAAGTGAAAAGAAATCATTAAGTACGAAAGTGGAGAAAAAGTGAAAACATAGCGTATAGGTCCTAAACTATAACATTGTACTCATCCCAGAAGGATCAAGATTTTATTTAAAGATGAACAACAGGATACCAAGACAACAAATGTAATTTGGCCAGAGATGTTTGTAAATCTAGATAATTTGATTGATACCATTTGTGCTATAAAAGAACTGCCAAAAGCTATATACTGAATAAAAAATGTAAGACTAACATTTTAAAAAAAGCATGATTGTGCCAAAGGCACAACAGTATGATATCCTGACTAACATGAAAAATAGTATGATTATGCCAAAGGCACAACAGTATAATATCCTGACTAACATGAAAAATAGTATGATTGTGCCAAAGGCACAACTGTAACAGAATGGAATGGCAAATGAGGCTGCTCCATCCACCTTGCAGGAAGGTTCCTGCTGGCGATGATGACAAGGTAGCATCTAACCAATAGATAAGGCCAATAATGAGGGAGAAGGGTTCAACAACGAGTGCCTTTCGTAACAGGATGGCATAACCCAGCAAGAAGTGGGAGAGCATGCACTTGATGTCTTAGGCAGTTTGGACATAGGGGACTGGGCAAGATACAAGTGAATAGAACTAAGGGAAAGTACAGGAGGGGACTACAGTATATATATGTAAGGAGGCGGGTTTAGGGGAGGCTCCTGTACTATAGGGCCAGTGTGGGAATACATACGATAAGGTAACATGAGGTGTCCATGCAGTTACCATGAGGCATGACATCACTGATGATGTCATAGCCTAGACCGATGAGGTCATGGCTCCAGGCCCAATGATGATGTCATGTCACATGACCAGTCTAGGTGCAGTCCTAGATCCTAAGCCTAGCTGTGGGGGTTGTCACGTGAGATACTACCTGATAAAATAAGATAAATGTCCAAGTGTTATTGTGAATCCTATAACAACAACAGTATGATATTCTGACTGACATGAAAAATAGTATGATTGTGCCAAAGGCACAATAGCACTATATTCTAGATTCCTGACTGACATCATGACTGACATCCTAACTACCATTGAAACGGAGTTGAGCGAAGAAACAACTAAAGGAGACCAACACCTAATCTAGGCATTGGGTGACTTCTGCGACAGTGTGGATGGTGCGGTTACGGATGTCCAACCAAACGTGGACAAGGACATGATAATCGGCAACTAGGAAGTTAATGGTTCCCAGATACAGCATAAACAAGGATTGATGATAAGCATACTATAACGTGCACGAAGCTGGCAAAAGCAGAGTAAGATTGAAAGTGAAGAAGAGTGGTAAACAAGTGACCAAGCCCCTAGGTAGGAGAGTAATCAAGTGAATAGGACTAAGGAGTAGACAACGAAGGGAGGAGTTTATATATGTAAGTACGAGAGGTTTAGGGTAGGTCGTCTGAGTCCTAAGTGGTTAAGGGCCAGTGTGAGAAAACAAACCTGAGGAGAATGCAAGGTAACCATGAGGACGGTAAGAAGTCCGTGTGGGAAGAAAGAAGTATCCTCATGGGAAAGAAAGCGGAAATGAAAGACATGAGGCATGATATCATGATGACATCATGGGCTAGGCCTCAGGTCACGTATACTAGTCACGTGACCTCGAAAAAGGAGAAGAAGCATCAAGTCCGAAAATGAAGAAAATGTTGAAAATGTAGCGTATAGGTCCTGAACTATAACAATCATCCTAACTAACCTAATAAAATTAATGGCAAAACCTAAGATCTAACATTTCAAAAAAAACAAGCATGATTGTGCTGAAGGCACAACAACATGGGTGAACTTCCTAGTCATTTTAGTATTGATCTTTCATCCATACCTAAAATGACATTGTTTGATTTTTATTCCAAGTTCCTGGCCACCAATTCCTTGCATAGGGGGTTAAAATGGTTGTGGAAATGGGCTCTATTTTATGGTATACTTTTCCAAGCCATCATATGGTTTCAAGTTTGAATCTTAATAACCTTATAAATGTTATAGGATTTGTGATACACTTACTATAACACTGGACACTTATCTTATCTTATCAGGTAGCATCTCACATGACAACCCCCACAGCTAGGCTTAGGGTCTATGACCACACCTAGACTAGTCACATGACATGACATCATCGTTGGGCCTGGAGCTATGACCTCATTGGTCTAGGCTATGACATCATCAGTGATGTCATGCCTCATGACTACCTCATGGACACCTCATGTTATCCGCATGTTCCCCTTCTATACCAGCCCTCACATAGATACAGGAGGATCTGCGGTATATATATATAAGGGTATAGTTTAGGGGAGGCTTCTGTATCTATATGAGGGCCAGTATAGAAGGGGAACATGCAGATAACATGAGGTGTCCATGAGATAGTCGTGAGGCATGATATCACTGATGATGTCACAGCCTAGACCAATGAGGTCATAGCTCCAGGCCCAATGATGACGTCATGTCACATGACCAGTCTAGGTGCAGTCCTAGATCCTAAGCCTAGCTGTGGGGGTTATCACATGAAATGCTACCTGATAAGATAAGATAAGTGTCCAGTGTTATAGTAAGCGTATTGTGAATCCTATAACAATAAATGTCCATGCTAGTTCCACCAGAATGTCCTGATGAACTATATTTGACATGGAGACATTCCCATGATCTTGAGAAATCTGTACATGTGTTAGTAATCATCCCTAAGAACACTTCATAATAGTTGGTCTTAGTGTTCCCACATGACTAACACACTTGGCATAATAATTAGTAATGATTATTGATAAGGTAACAACTCATTGACCAAGGCCTTATGTATTTATACCCCATGGCTGAAAACTAATGAGGCATTATCTGCTGAATACCCCTCTTTGCAGTTTGTATTAGGGGTTTAATTTTCAGCTGTACTGCTTTCATCACCTTTGTTGATACTATACTTTTCAACTCCCCCCTACATTAGGTAGAGTTGACTATACCATTATTGGCTCACCATCACTGTGCATGATTTATATATATTACAAGTCAAGCCTTTGGACAATGTGGCTCATTGGTGCAGTACACGATATGAAAATTGCAGTAACAAAGTATGAACTCCACTCGGGCACTACCAAAACACGCGTCACGCGATGCTAGCCGCCGGCAACTGCGTTGTATAGTATTTAAAGAAATAATTACTAAAAGAAGTTATCAATTTAACTGCATGAAATTATAAAACTATTTTCCCACATGGCCAATGACGTCACGAATACCGAGGTGTTTTGCCTCAAAGTACCTCTGGAAGAGCGTATACAGCAATCACAAGATTAGTATGGGAAGATGCAGTGCAGATCTTGCGCACCGCGCCTGTTTTCACGTACTCCCCACTTCATCTTGCACACTCCACCATTTTCCTTGCGCGCCGCACATTCAAGTTCCTTCTCGCTCAGAGAAAAAACTTGATTGATGCGGCAGAGACTAGAATTGTATTATACAAACATATAATACATACATGCCGGGTGTAACTGTTTCCTTGATTGAGAAGCCGACGGTATAGACGTACGCTGATACAAGAGGGGATAGATATACTCCCCAAGGGTGATCACTCGCATCATGGGGCTACGGGGGGAAATGCAGCAGTAGGGTCGTGCATGAAGAATGCGTGCGCTCGTTTGAACGTCCATAGTGGGGCTGAAGCTGTGGTTGCAGATGCAAACGCGGGTACAATGGTGAGGTTCTGATCGATGTCCATGATAAACCAGACGTATCTCAAGCCCGCGATGCCATTTACCAGGGTCCAAGGACGTTCAGATTATTGAGTAAGTACTCATCGCAATAAAGGCAGCTACAAAAATACTACAACTCCATCGCCTCAAGATATTTATAAGAGTCCGTCTGCCCGTCTGCGACGCTCTAAACATTGTCATCATAAAAACTGCTATTGCACCAGCCGCTGGCAGCGAGCGGCGATGTGAGGGAATGCTTCAACACAATCGGCCTACGTGCTCAAGGGCGGCGTGTCTTGGAACATTCATCGCGGTCGTGAAGTCCGACGCCTTGTGCCCTGCTTTTGCCACTCGCCCATTGTTAGTAGCCGACCACGTGGTGTGGTTCTTGTGGTTCAACCAAACACCATATAAAGCCCGCTTCCAACGCCTAGCCTACTCGTTCAACATCGCAACCTTAAACTCAACAATGCCAAACGACACCCCGATATTGAAGCTCAAGATTCCCGGAGGCGCTTGCAAAAACCGCCTGAGTCGTACTCCCCAGGGAAACTCGCCAGGGAACACTGTCATTGTAGGCCAAGGCGACTATATGGATGTCGACGGTAAGCATTGCATGCAGAAAGCGGGCTGAGGACAATAAGCAATTGTGAATCCAGGTAACGAGGCTCCAGACAACGGCCATACCCTAGTGGTGAAAAAAGAATATTGCTGTTTCTGCGGTGATCTTATGGGGAAGAAAATAAACATTTGCCATGATTGCGGTGCATGTGTTTGTGAGCAGTCTGAGCGGTACGGACGGGGCTGTATTTTCTTGGGAACAGTGCTTCCGAACGTTCCATTTCGCTGCCTGCTGTGCGACTCAAGGCATTGGCGGGGACAGGCAAGCCGGCCGACAGGCGGGCTTCCGGTGGGTGCTTTTCTCAAAGGAACGGACGGACAAGAGTTATGACTGACACAGCGGGTATAGTATGGCTTTGTCGGCTATGGGGGAAGAAAGTTAGCCAAGCTCACATGGCCCCTGATCCTTGTCAACATGACCCTCGCCACAAGCTTCGAGAAGTTCGTCGCAGACGCATTGAAGCTCGAGCTCACACACCACTACCTCGCATCTCCGGACAACGTAAGTACACTGTGCACGTGGTAAGCTGGCTACAGCTCACCCAAGGCGGCTAAACAGCTACAGCTCGTCGATATCGAGTTGAAGGGGAACGGGCAGCCCGCTGCCTGCAGCAGAATGAATGAAGGTTGCAAATTCATCGAACGTTCGATCAAGTCCAACGCGCCCGCTAACTCCTTCATCATCATGGATACTCACGCCGACACGCTCACTGGAGGGCTGCAATGGGCAGGAGGCAAAACAGCGGTAGAAACCGCTCCAGTCAGCCAAATAATCCCCGCGTTCTGCGGTAAGCAGTTCCTCATTCAGATGAAGCAGGCCGCAGAGGCTGCCCGCAAATTCCCACCGTCGGAAAACGAGATTTGGTATAACGATTCACCTCTTTTCCGAGGGGGGTGGAGGGGACTTTTCCTCGCTACCTGCGGCCCTGCAATACGGATTAAAGAAGGCTTCTACGACCTGAAGGCCCTGGTACATCAGTAGGCCTTCCTTCCATGGCTGAACGGCTTAAATTGCGGGCTCGGATGCTGATCGCGTGCGCAGGGATCAATTCGACTTCATTTTAGGCTTCGGTGGTTCATCTACCATCTCCTCCCAGATAAAGAACGCGATTAGCCAGGTGATCGGGGCAATTGGCGTCGACAAGACGGATGGCGTGTGGGACGCAATTTCTAGGGCAGTGGGGCGAGACCTAAACCTCTTAGAAATGAATAGCGTCGTACTGATTTACAAGGAGAGGGACGGAGAGGTGAGGTCGAGGCAAATCGCACTACACTGCCCCCCCCTCAGAGTCTGGGGAGTGGAGTTCAGCGAGTGCGAGAAGCAAGGCTGTAGGCCCGCGCCTTACGACTTCAGCATCACAAACAACGACTCAGGCGTTCGCATGACATGCAGGCTATGTGGATGGCGCTCAGCTTCATTGAAGGCGACCGACGTCGAAGGACTGTTGTTCAGATTGACCAGCACCGTGCCCAATGTATTTTGGCACGAGTATCCACCCTCCTCTGACCTGCAGGACGCCTTTGTGAGACTTACAAAGGCGAAGATGAAGCAGCGCTCTGACGGAGTAGGCGGCAGAAAACAAGCAGAATAAAGGGAGTGGGATCAGGATGTGCAAAGACAAGAACTGCATCTGTAGACCATACAGTTCAGCGTAAAATTTCCAGCCGTAGACAACTCATATCATTTAGTCCCCGCCCAATGCACAAATATCTTTTTCTTCGAGTGGCAACCAAATTTTTGCGCGTTTCAAGAGGCTGTAGATATACGGTAAATAATAAATTTCACGATTGAAGCAGGGTGATGCAATCTAGTCTACTAGGATTACATACAGAAAAGGCATTGATGGGGTGTGAAGAGTTATTATATCTTGCGCATTCAAACAACCCCCCATCAATTATGGCGTGACGTGTGCACATTTTATCCCACAAAGATTTTTTCGCCTGCACGCCGAAGAAGTCTGTTTTGGAGCGTGAAAGAAACCCCCCCCCCATTTTATCGGCCCGCAGATTAAAAACATCTGGCCCAGGGCACTTTTTTTTTCTGCTTGGACTTAGCGCTTTTGTCCGGAGTCCGTTATTTACATCCACTATGTAGATACGCATCACAAGCCATTATTTTGCGTTTAACGGGTGCAAAGGCAGATGTACCCGCGCGTCACGCGTCATGACTTGGAGCAGGGGGGCCGACACTGGTGTGTGTGGCACACGCTCCGATGACTTGGAATGTCCCCGTCTGACGACGGGCATGTGCTACGAAGGGAGCAAGCGCCAACGGGAGCGCCACTCGCAACGTGCCTCATGCCTCTGCTCATTTAAGAGCAGGGGATATACCCTCCAAGCATTGCACTTGGAGGGGAGGCAACAGCGTCGCGCGACATCCGCTAACGCAGATGCATTCCGCCAGGCTAACAGCTGGGGACGCGCTATGACGCGTGTAGCGCACGTTCCGATGACTCAGAATGTCCCGCCTGACGACGGGGCGTGAACTGTGAGGGAGTGAGCGTCAACACGGACGCCACTCACAACGTGCCACACGGCCCCGCTCATCCAAGAGCAGGGACAACCCCCCGAGCGTTACACTGGAGGGCGTGTGGCAACAGCGTCGCGCGACTCATCCACTAACGTGAACGTATCCAACCGGCTTACCAGCCGGAGACGCGCTATGACGCGTGTGGCACACGTTCCGATGACTCGGATTTGCCCGCCTGACGACGGGACGTGTACCACAAAGGGAAAAGAACGTAAGGGGGAAGGCGAACCATGAAAGCCAACAAAGTAGTCAAATACATACAAACATATTAACTAATCGTCGAATGTGTCACGTGGTTGCGCATCACATGGAGCAATCATGGAGCTTCAGGTTGGCGTACCCAGTAAAACGGAGCACGTCGACTGCATTTTGCCGCGTAGTTACCGCTATTACCATTATCAACTGTGTATATAAAATACAGCGGTCTGCCACAACACAACGCAAGTTTATTTGTCTCGCGGCTACGGAACATATGCTGCGGCATCCTCAAGGGAAACCAACGTTCTTACTACTTGTCCCCACTAGTCACAGGGTACCGTCCGAGTCTCTCGGGCCACTCAAGTTTTTTGGTACCCGGCATTCCTGCACATGCTATATAGTTAGTTGCGTAGCACCGCAGACGCCATCTACCAAAGCGATTCTAAGCCGGCCTGGCACATTTGACTGCTGGGCAAAGGAGTTTGTGTGAAGAGGAAATTCTGTATGCCCGCCCATCTAACGGCTGTAGTGAGCTGGTCTGTATCGTTTGAGATGATGCGCCCCTTCGTCCCGCTGTATGCGTGCTCCTATTGCAGACTCCAATCCGTCGGCGGAAGAAATAGCGGGCAGCAACGATCTCCCTTTCCACCTGGCCCTCGCCAGCGGCCGCCTCCTCCCATCCCCAACAGCCGCTCTTATCTACCCCGGGTGCGATATGAGTGCTATGTACTTTCTTTGCTTCCATCAACGCCGCATCTCGTGACAATATCCTCGCGACGGGGACCAGTCCGCCATCAAACTTCTTTTAGATGCTTCCGAGCGGCGTGACTCGACCGCGTGAGGCATCCCCGCAGACCAAAGTCAAGGTCTAAAATGAACATTGCCCGTTAAAAGACAAAGGGCCCACGTGGGACTTGGCCACGACCCAAGGGTGGAGCGGACAACGGCCCTTCGGCTAAGAGTTTGAATATTGTTTCCGAACACGAGGCAAGCGGCTGATGTTTTCAGCGATAACGCAGGCTTCCTTTTCTTATTCCCCCAGCCGGCATGCCCAACGCTGGCCTAATCGTCCTTCGCCTCCCAAACGTGCAGACGCTCAAGCGTCAACAATCTTTCACACCGAGCGACAGCAGTTCCGACGGGGAGGGCGAGCTGGCGTCCACTCAAGGTGAGCGCCTCATCCTCTGGTGGCATGCGAGCGCGCACAGAAGATGTCCTCCAGGCGGGCCGTCACGAACGGATTTCAAGCCCCTGCTGGTGACGAAATCCTTCTGTAATTTCTGTGGCGACCACATGTCCAACCAAATTAATCAGTGCGTCGACTGCGGGGGGTACATGTGTGAGCAGACGGATCCAGAGGGCCCGGGCTGCATTTGGGCGGAGACTCTCGATCACAAAATCCCGTTTCGGTGCATCGTGTGCGAGCCGCGGCACTGGAGGAGGATGGCAGACCCGCCAAAGGGCGAAAAAGGCTGCCTATCGGTAGGCCTACCTCCCTGACCTTCGAAAGTCTTTTTTGAACCCAACTCACGCAGTACGGCTTCACCGGCTATGGGGGTAGAAAACGGTCGAAGCTGACCTGGCCGATGGTCCTCGCGACCTTCACCCTCTCGACGTTGCCGGACAAGTACGTTGAAAAATCACTCGCGCTCGACTTCAACATGCAATACAAGGCGCGCCCGGAGAACGTGAGCCCCTTCGACCCTTTCCCCCTTCCTCTCTGAACGGCCACCGTCGCCTAAGCTGCGTTTACTGCACCGCAAGCTAAAGACAGGCAGGGAAAAAGACGGGGAGGCTGTGACGAGCCAAGCCATCCAGTTCATGCGTCGGTCGATTCAGTCTCAAGTCCCTTGCAACGTTTTTATCGTCATCGACACCCATTCGGACGCAAAGAGCGGGAGACTACAGTGGGCAGGTGGGTCAACCAGCCCAAAATGGAAGCCAGCCTCGGAGCTCATCGACATGTTTGTCGGCCAGCAATTATTGGCCGAGATGAAAAGCGCGGCAGAACAGGCCCGTCTCACCCACCAAACTGTCGCGGGGAAGAACTGGTACGACGACTCGCCATATTCGAGGGGCGGTTGGAGGGGACTACTCCTCGCCACCTGTGGGCCTACGATGCGCGTGCAAGATTCATTCCGGGACATCAGGGGCCTCGTGGAAAGGTGGGCGGAGACATCTGGGCTGCTTGTTCTCAGGATGTTGACCGCGTGGTCAGCGACGTTTTCGACTTCGTAATGGGCTTCGCTGGCGCCTCCACGCTTCCAACCCAAGTCAAAAACGCATTTAGCAGAGTCATTGAAGGGATCGGCGTAGATAAGACTGCCGGAATCTGGGATACAGCCATGTCCGTCATCGGTCACGACCTTCACCTACTGCAGGTGAACAGCGTGGTCGTCATATTCAAAGAGCGGGGCTCGAGCGATGTCTTGGCGAGGAAGATCGCGCGACATGCCCCCCCGATGCGACCCTGGGGCGTCGAGTTTCGCGCCTGCGCGACGCCGCATTGCGATCGCACAACATTCGACTTTTTCGTGCAGAATGATAACTTCGATGTTTGCATGGAATGCAGAGCGTGTGGATGGAAGTCGGCTTGGGTGAAGGAGCACCAATGGAGGGAATACGTATTCAGGCTTGACCAATCGCTGCCGAAGGTCTTCTGGCACAGCTATCCTCCCTCTGAAGCCCTCCACAACATATTTGTCGAGGCGACCAGGGAAAAGGAGAGCGAGGTAGGGCGGGCAGAGGGGAAAAAAAGGCAACGAGCGTAGATACGGCCCTTTGTATTAGTAGCACACGCCTCGACGATCGAATCGCATGAGCCTTGCATGGCGTCGCGAACTACGGGGTGCATATTCCTCTCAAAACGGCCAAATTTTCAAAGTGATAAAGCCTACACGGGGCTGATGCCACTTCTCGCCGCTTCCAAAGAAGCAACTATAGCTTAAGTCTTGTGCGTCGGCGTCGCACTGAGCGTGTCGCGTTGGACGATTCGATTCTTTCAATCTCCCAGTAAGACGCCGTGGTTCGCTAAAAATTCGTTCTCCGGAGCTATTGTCCACATTAAGCGCACAGGTAAATCGTCGCAAACAGGGCATACGCATATAAACTTCGACCGCCAGTTTCCTGCCCACCAAACGAACGACCAGCCACCTGCAAGAATGCCCGACTTGCGCAAATACCGAAAAAAAGCAATTCAGACGTTTGCCATTCCGTCAGAAGGCTGCACGATCAAGGAAAGCGATTGGGCGTCGAGGGAGCCTGCCGCTATCTGGTACGGCATACCGGAATATGTAAGCCCTGCGCACCCCGATGGGGGGGCGTACCAGCGCTGCAGAGTGGAGGCATTTAGCAGCGGTGGCCGGTCTTTGGGATATCTGCCGCTCCCTTTGAGGTATGAAGACGCTTGGGTGCAACTCTGCTACTCGGTGGTCTACTGGATGTCGCAGTGGAAGGCCTGGGTGAGGGAGCTCGGACAGCCGCGCCGCATCGCTCGACAACCCGCTAATTTCGTGCGCGACTGCATGAACAACGCTGGAGCTCGCTTCCTCAAGTACCTCTGCGCTCGCCGTCTCATCATCGACGAGCTCCTTCGGCACGACATGTCAGAAGACGGGTCCGACGAGCTCCCCGTGTTCGACGAGTATCTCATTCGTGACCGCTTCGATTGGCTCTGGACGGACATCGGCGACATTCCTGAAGGACAGCTAGAGTACCTTCTACTGGACCCGGTGCACAAAGTAAACCGGCCCCTGTTCGGTAAGTCTCTCTTTTAAAAACAACCGAGTTTTCGTGAGCTCAGCACGATTCACACAGACTGGAAGGACCCGCAGCTCCTGGTCCCCAACGAAATGATCGCCCCGGAGCCATCCCCAGGACACACCTGGATTTGGGGAAGGATTAATCACTACGACGCGCAGCAAGTGTTCAACGACGCGTTTCCTGGGGTGCTGGGGTTCTACCGCAGCAAACCATTGCGACAGAGGGCAGAGGACATGCCGTACTCACATCACGCCAAGGGGCTTCCGGACAGGTGGCATGAAGGCCACGAGCCCGCAGTCCGATTCCTCAGCGAAGAAGAAGACCGATGGTTCCGGCATCCCCTGTGAGTACAACATGCCCCCACCTGTGGCTCTGCTGACCCCTGTCCCAGTGGGCCTGAAGCCGGGTAAGTATAACTCAAGCTGGGTGGGCGGATGTGGCTCACATTTCCCTCGTAGGACAAGCAACGCGGCACCTCAGACTCACATCGGGTCAGTAAGAACAACAGCGGGTAGAGATTAGATTTTGACTCGATGTTTTTTCTTTTTTGTTTCTCGCAGGACTAGCGGCCTCGTTCCAGATGTTAGGTGGGCTCCAATTACTCTTAACTGGCGGCCGCGATTCACATTTTCTTCCCGCAGCACGACTGACCCGACGCCTCCGACTCAGGCCGGGTAAGTAGGAGAGGCTCCGGGTCAACACTCTGACCCAACGTTTGTATTGTGTTTCGTTTCTCGCAGGACAAGCGGCCCTACCCCAGATGCTATGTAGGTTTGAATGGCCCTAGATGAGTGGCCGCGGTTCACCGTTTCTTCTCGCAGCGTGGCCGATCCAGCATCTCAGACTCAAGCCGGGTAGGTGGCGGTGGTTCCAGTAGAAGCTCGTGACTCAACGTTTTGTTTTGTTTCTCGCAGGACTAGCGACCCCGTCCCAGACGCCAGGTAAGTTAGGATGGTTCCAGTTGAGCCGCGTCGATTCACCGCTTCCTCTCCCAGCGTGAGCAACCCAGCGCCTCAGGTCAGGTAAGCACCGCCTACTGCAGTTGGAAACGCGGCCAGCTGTTTTTCTCGCAGGATGAGCAGCGCAGCGCGGCCAACGGGGGGTGAAAATGGAGTGGCATTTTTGTAAGCCTGGCTCATTTATCCGGCGCTCTTACTGAGGAACGGCGCAGCGCGCCTTCATCAACAACGTCGGGTATTGTTGACGACCAACGCACGCGTGCAATCGTGGTGGCTTTAGCCCGACCCGACGGCCCCTTGAACCTTGCCCAGGCGCACGAGCAGTTGGAAACCTTGCTTGCGTCTCAATATGACGCAGCGGCGTGGGGAAAGCTCTTAGACGCTGTACAACCCGAGGGGACAAAGGCGGCCCAGATGACCGTCGATGAAGCCTTTCACCGCTATGGCACCGACGCCGGCGTGCAGGACAGGCATGCAAAGAGCATGGAAGATTACCGCAACATCGCCAAAACCTTCCTCTGAACGGCTGCCACGCCATGCTCGCTTGTGCGCTTTGATTTCCCGTCGCGTATTTTATATTTTCTACCCTGCAATGTTTCTTTCTTTCTTTCTTTCTTTCTTTCTTTCTTTCTTTCTTTCTTTCTTTTCAAGCCGCTTTCTTTCCATTTTCCCTGCGTGTTTTTATTACCGATTTTGTAGGCCACATATTACTAGTTCCTTTTAGGTAAATGTATTACACAAGACGGTGCTCATTGTACGCAAATACAAGAAAACGGCGTATGAGCTCAGCTTAGGTAGTAAGACGCGGCGTCTCCCAGCGAAAACTTGCTATGATCAATTCGGTTTATGTACGTTTGTACGTGCCCAGTCATAAACCCGACAAAACGTCTATGACCGGGCGTGCCCATTTCTGCGATTGGTGATCATGGGTACTGATTCGCTGTTGGCGTGATCCGCGCATGTAGCCAGGTAGAAAATGCTCGAGTAACAAATGACCTGTATTGTGCTAGTAGTATCCATCGTATTCGAGCAGTCGACGACGCAGATGAGCATTCCAGAGTATGCTACGTCACATAAGACTTATGATTACGGTCCCGTGTTGTGCTCATTTATTCCTACTTCTACTCGCTTCGTATAAACGATCTGCTCGCACATCTAAACATACGCTGGCTGATTCAGCATAGTAAATTAACGATGGGCCCTAGCAGCCCAATTGCGGCTTTGACAACGGGTGGCGTTGGCTATTGTGCCGCTTTTGGCGATCCACGGGTGGATCAACACGTGACAATCGGATGACATTGGTCGCGTTGCTGACGCGTAACTTTACAACGAACCAACCCCACCCATGCCGCCCAAGCAAACTAGAAATCGGAAGGTGGTACTTGCCGCCATACGTGCAGGGCTGAGCAAGGCAGCGCCATCGCAGGCTATCCGAGACCCAGCTGAAGATGTTCAGGCTGCGCGGATCGACGCGATGGATGTGGACGTTCCGTGCGAGCTGAAAGGTGCGCCAGTGGTGCTCGGAACTCTGCTTAGATGACTGACCGTTTTCCTGGCAGAAAACATGGCCGGGGCTTTGATCGCAGTCCCGCTGCAGCCAGATTCGGAGTATTGCAATTTCTGTGGGTGCAAAACTCAGACGTTGCGAAGGTGCAGTTTTTGCCAAGCTGCAGTCTGTGAACAACTGGGTTCGGATGATGCGCCGGCGTGCGTCCCGTTCATGTCGGCCACCGCTGCTTTCCTTTGTCCCCACTGCGCTCGAACGAACCTACGGAAGGAGGTACGGGCTGTCTTTCTCTGCGATGGACGCTGTTCGAACACTGACCTCGAGACGCGACAGCATGGATATTGGGGGTACGGGGGTCGCAGGCACTCGAAGATAACCTGGCCCCTCCTCTTGGTCGAAATCGAACCGCTCGGCGGGGCGGATTCATTCTGGCGAAGGTCCACCGAGCTGGAGTTTCGAAGTGAGTATTCTGCGCAACCACAAAACGTACGTGATGTCGCCGGCGTGGCGAACGGCGGAATAACGGGCCCTTGTGCATAAACAGCTGTTGATCGCCGAGGTGGGGATGAAGGTCGGAGGCAGTGAGGTAGCGGCGGCCAGGCTACGACCTGCGGTGCAGTTCGTTCGGGAATCGACCGAGCGCGGCTGGCCAGCCAACGTCATCATGGTCCTGCGCAGCCGGTCTAACGCGGTCACCGGGGCCATCTGTTATGGGGCTCAAAACGAAACGCCCGCGTTCGGCAGGCTTCCGGCCATCCTGGATGCCTTCGTGGGAAAGGAGGTCAAGGCAGCGATGGCGGAGGGAAACGGCAGGGCCTGCGAGACGACGACCTCACGAGAGGATAGCTGGTTCCAGGAGGGCGCTTGGTCACGCGGGGGATGGCGGGGCCTCGTACTGCTCACAGGTGGCCCGACCATCCGCGTCGCGGCGCGGAAAGACGAAGCGTTGGAGTTGGTACACCGGTGAGTCACTCCCCAACGCTCTGCACCGATTGATCACTGATGGGAGGCTGAAGGGGCGTATTCGACTTCGTTGTCGCATTCGTGGCGCAGACTATCGTCCCAGCACACGCGCGAACGTTTGTTTCCGGCATGGTGCGGGCGGTAGCGGTCGACAACATCGCCGAGGCCAAGGAGCCATGCCCGCCCAGGATCTGGGCCGCGTTCACTCGTGCGATCAAAGGATGCCCCGTCGTCCTCGAATCGTCGCCGCTCGTCATTATCTACAAGGAACGCGGCGAACCAGTCGAGCGCCGCCCAGAATGCAGGCAAGTCGGCTTGCATGCGCCGCCTTTCAACGCTTGGGGCGTGCAGTTCAGGACGTGCGGAAACGGCTGCGACGTCATCCCGTCCGACATCGCCTTTCGAACTGACAAGGGTGCCATGCGCTGTCAATGTGCAGTGTGTGGTTGGAAGTCTTGTCGGGTGAAGGAAGATGACCTGAGTGACCTGGTACGCGGCCTCTGCCCAGACCTTCCCCTTGTTTTTTGGCACGCGTACCCGCCGTCTGCTCACCTGCTGGATGCGTTCGGAAGGATCACGAAAGGGCGTCGTGATTAACTATCTTCATAACTCGACACCTCCACTGCTTATGTATATGTACATATCTTGTAGCGCGAATGGTATTTCTGCATGCTTGGTACTAACTTGTAGATCGGACTAGCAGAGGAACTGCTTACATGTCAGGCTCAGCGCTTCACCCCCCTCTGCCTGGGTAAAACGGGTGTATACGCCCACCTGACGGCAGGGCAGTTAACATTGCAAACGGAACCTTTGGGAATTTAACCTAACCTAAGACTGTTGGCGAATGAGTGGTGACGATACCAAGACGCATACCAAGAGATGGCCATTCAAACAGGTGAACATACTGGTAGACACTACTCCCAGATCCCCATATTCCCAGTGGACTCGTAAAACCCAACTTGCGCAGAGGAAGTTGGAGGTAGGTGGCAAAGAAGGTATCTTCCTCCTGGGAAGGCATGGGAGAGTGAAGGAAGTGCATCGGAGAATCCTCTGCCGGAAGCATGGGAGGGTGAGTGAATGAGTTGCGGAGAGCGATCGCCGGCGAGCGTCGTGGGGTGCCAGAATGTGTTACTAGAACTGCGGAAAACGCTATATGGAGAGAAGAAGGGGAAATCCATCGAAGACAGACGAGAGTGCGATGCTGTGGAGGAATGGCCCGAGTATCAGCCCGCATGCGAGGAAAATGGAACAGTAGACGACAGAGGTTCGGATGCCAAGTCCGTGCTCATGCGACGGCGCTTTGTCGTCCTCTGGTTATTGTTGGTGGTAAACTCTGTCTCCAAAGTCTCAACACTGGAGAACGGGAGTGCATCGGGTGGCGTCTGGAAGTGCCGGCTCCAATAATCTGGATGATAGGGACTGGGGTAGGGATTGAGCATGCTTGCGTAGTTTTGTCGGCCATTCTAACTGGTATTCTGCACATCGAGCCCAAGCGCTCCCAGAAGCTCGGATGACGGAGTCTGGTATTGTTTCCTCATCGTATTCATAACTTGGTTTATCGGTCGAGTCTGGTGGCAAATCCCCGGTAGCATGAGTCATCAAGCAAAGGGAACACAGATGTCAGACTCACGCATTGCAAGCCGCCTTACCCTCGTTGTCCTTTCTCCAGAGCGGCGTCGCGGTGGTGTGGCAGTTGTAGCACTGAGCTGTGCCAACTGCGCCACTGAGCTGAGTGGTGTATCGTATGTACCGAGGAGACCCACCGATGACGTCAACCACTTCTTGGCGAGGAGGCGCTTGAAGTGCGGCTCTCATCATGGTTGGCATACTCTTTCGGGGTAGGTGTTTGTGCTAACGAGGGGGATTATTATTTTTCTTGTGGCACATCACACCACAAAACGCATACCAACTTGCAGTACAGGCGACATGTTGCAATTTAACTCATGGTTGAGACCCCGACGCCAGAGGGGCTTGTGTGTGGCACCACAGTTTGGGCACCCAGCCCTCGCCCCTCCAGGGGCGGAATTGCCATTTCCGCGAAGGACGGTAGGATTGACGCTGGTTGCAGTAGCACTAGGGCTACAGGATCACGTAGTAGGGGCGTTCTGCGCCTTTACCGTGGGGTTGGGACGATTACTCGGGGCAATGCCCCGAGTTCCCGCGCTAGGGCCAAGCTTGGCCAGGGAAATCGTTTGAGTTTCCTTGGCGGGCTGGAGAAGAGGAGGCATTATCATATTTGCGTCGTTGTCGATGCGAGTGGATTGGACCTCCGAGCAGGAGGGGCTAGAGGAGTCTTGCATCACAATGTCGGGATCACTAGGAAGGATAGAGGACTCATTTTGCAACATTGAGGCTGGAAGAGAAGTGATCATCGGTAGTGTCCACGTTGCTGAGAATCTCATCCAGGGGAAGGTCGGGTGAAGGATGGTGAGACCACGTGAGGAGGTATTGGTGACGTCTTCGCCATAATTCATGGCGCTGGAAAGAGAAGGGTGTGCAAAGAATAAGGCCAATGGACCGAAATCGGTAGAAGAGGGAGCTGAGAACCGAAGCGAGTGCTGATCGTCAGTCGAGCACTTGCGCTTCAGGGAACCGGCGGAAGCGTCAGTATGAGTAGATTTGCCGCCAGCGACATGGACACTAACCTGACCCCTCCAAAACGCTTATTGACATACATACACATATATCCATCTAGGGGGCATGCCTCGCCGGCCGGGGCGCCCTAGATTTCCCCCCCCCCCGTCGTCTGAATCTCCTTGACCTTGGCCTCTCTGTTCACAGGCCACATTGTCAACGT